>PVIY010004111.1:0-106030 GCA_004026745.1 Myrmecophaga tridactyla
GGATTCTGGTGGCATCTCCACCAAATCACGAACTGAGCAGGCCCTTTTGCACTCTTCAGTGGCCTGCCTCTCCTTATTGCAGGTTGGTGTTTGCTCTGCAATTTCAGTTCCCTGATTGGTTCAAGAAAACTGATTTTCAGGTGTCCCAGGAATTTTTTTTCTTGTGGTGAAGATGTTTTGCTTTTTTCAGGTCTCTGTATTCGAGCTAAAACACAAATGCCCACTGTATGATTTTAATTTTTTGTAATAATTGAGGGTAATGTTCTGTTTGTAAAATAAGAAAAATGCACCAGAAAATAACATACTATGTAGTGGTTAGTCCATTTAGTTTCAGTCCGCATGGTTTATTATGAAATTTAAATCTTTTACCATGGTGGTGAGCAGATTTTTTCCATGTATCTCCGATGATTGGCTTTGTAAGCCATACTCTTTGTTGCAGCTACTGAACTCTGCAGTTATAGCACTATAGCAGCTAAGATGATACCTAAAGGAGTGAATGTGGCTGTGTTCCAATAGAATTTGAACTACTAAAACAGATGGTGGGCCAGATTTGGCCTTTAGACTGTAGTATCTCATTCCTGTCAATTTCTCTTTGCATATTTGGAGTAGGTGCATGCAAAACAGGTGTCTGTTTTCTGGTTCATATGACTACTTCATTATTTTAAACTGTTCTTTTTATCTTTCATAATTCTTTCTTATCTTGTAATCTACTTCTCTTGGTATTAATATAACCACATCAACTTTCATTTGGTCACTGTTTACAGGATGTGCATTATTTTATCCTTTTTGCTTTGTCTATGTATCTCTCTCAATCAAATGTACTTTCTTTCTTATTTTCATATAGTCAGACAGTCCTTTGAATTGGCTATGTTGTCCAGGAATTGGGACATATTTTTCTGTGAAGGCTCAGTTAGAAATTATTTGCAGCTGTGAGAGTCATAAGATCTCTTGAGTGTTCAGCTCCACAGTCAGTTTGTAAATATGACCTGGCTCATCCCTGAGGGTCATCTCCCATGCTGTCAGGGAGACATTCACCCCTACATGTCATATCCCACATAGTGGGGAGGGCAGTGGTTTCACCTGCAGAGTTGGGCTTAGAGAGTGAATGCCACATCTGAAAAACAAAAGAGGTCCTCTTGAGGTGGCTCTTAGGCATAACTACAGGTAGGCCAAGCTTCTCCTTACATCCATAAGCTTCACAAGAGCAAGCTTCAAGATCATGGACTTGGCCTATAGATTTGGGTGTCCCTAATATTTGCCACAGTATCCAGGTTTCCCTGGTATTAAAGTTTAATTGTTTCATTTTTTTTCTTCCTTCCATCCCTCAAGGGACTTTGCCAAGAATTTTTGATTATCTGCTTAATATACTCTGGGGTATATCCAGGCATTACATTAAGCTATACAGGATTAAAGGCTTTCATTCTTATTCTGGGCTCCCTGTGTTTGGATTATTTAAATGATCTGTCCAGATAAGTTGAGTTAGATTATGTGCTACAGAAAACATAGGTTCTAAACATAATAGTTTCTTCCCTTTGTCTCAGAGAGTAGGTGAAGTTGTAAAATATGGGCAATGTCTTCCTTATCCCCATATTCCTAATTACCTTTCATCCCAACTCAGCTTCATTCCTGTCTCTGACTACCAGGTTGTACATATATAAAACAGCCCCTCATAATCCAGAAATAACAATTACTACTCCAGACTAAATGTGACATTATAAGAGCTGACAATCTAGGCCCCAGTTTTCTTATAAGTATTTTCTAAATGAGATCATACAATATTTGCTCTTTGTTTCAGGCTCATTTTGCCTCACCAAATGTCCCACAGGTTCATTCACATTGTTGCATGCCTCACAATTTCATTTGTTTTTGTAGCAGCACCAATCACATATTTACATCATCATTCACCTATCTATTTCTCAGTCAGTGCCTTTTTAAGGCCCCTTTATCTACTAGGCTTCATGTATAATGTCTAAAGTCAACAGTTCATTCAACATACTCAATTTTAGATAGTTTCATTGTCCTCAAGAGAATGATAGCCAATAAACACACCCTCACTAAATAGAAGATCCAAACCTCCCCCTAACTCTTGTCCCTCCCTGTATTACATTCCCTGGTATTGCTGTGGTAACATTAATGCTTTCCTATAAACATAGCTCAGAGCATACAGTATTATTTTCCCCCTAAGCCCCCAAATTATACTCTCTATGTACCAGATTCATACCTTTGCAGCAGTTCATGCAAGAGCTTATTTTCATTTGTAGTACTAATTGGTGGGACACATGAGTCTATACAACCCCTTTCAATCATGTTCACCTTCAATATGGTAATATTACTTATAGACACACTAGTGAACTTCCTTCACATCTATCTATTCCCTTATAATTTAGTTCAACCTCATTAGCAAAACTAATCACCCACCTCAAGATTCTGTTTATCTCTAGGTCCCCTATATTCTGTATTATAAACCTCTGATATTATCTTTACCATGGTCATAAAAGTGGAATCATACAGTACCTGTCCTTTTGCATCTAGCTTATTTCACTCAGTATTATGTACTCAAGGCTAATCCATCTTTTTAAATTTTTTTTTTTTTAATTTGCATGTGGGCAGGGGGCACCAGGGATCGAACTCCAGACCTCCAGCACGGCAGGTCGGAGCTCTGCCTGCTGAGCCATGGCAGCCGCCCCTTTTTTTTTTTTTTTTTAAGGCTAATCCATCTTGACATGTGGTTTAGAACATCATTTCCTCTTACTGCTGCATAATAGTCCGTTATATGTATATACCACATTTTGTTAATCTATTCATCTGCTGATGGGCACTTAGATCATATCCATATTTTGATGATTGTGAATAGTGCTGCTATGAATATCAGTGTGAAAATCTCCATTTGTGTCACTGCTTTTAGCTCTTCTGAGTATATACTGACTAGTGGTATTGATGAGTCTTAGGGCAACTTGATATTTAATTTTCTGAGGAACCACCAGACTGTCTTCCCTAGTGGCTGTACCATTATACATTCCCACCAGCAGTGCATAAGTGTTCCAATTTCCCCACATACTCTCCAACATTTGTAGTTTCCTGTTTGTTTAATAGCAGCCATTCTTATAGGTGTGAGGTGATACCTCATTGTAGTCTTGATCTACATTTCCTTTATAAGAATGAGAATGAGAGTGAGCCTCTTTTCATGTGCTTTATAGTCATCTGTATTTGCTCTTCAGAAAAATGTCTATTCATATCTTTAACCCACTTTATAATTGAGTTGCCTGTTCTTTTGGTATTGAGTTGTATGATTTATTTATATATCCAGGATACCAAACCTTTATCTGATGTGTGATTTCCAAATATTTTATCCCATTGAATTGGCTGCCTCTTCACCTTTTTGACAATGTCTTTTGAGTCACAAAAGCATTTGATTTTGAGGAGTTGTCATTTATTGATTTTTTTCTTTTGTTACTTGCCTTTAGTATTTCTTGTATAGAAGATTTCTTGTTCACAAACTCTATCAATGTCTATGTTTCTGAAAATATTTTAAACTTCCCCTCATTTTTGAAGGACAGTAATGCCACATAAAGAATACTTGGTTGGCAGATTTTCTCTTTCAGTATCATAAGTATTTCATACCACTGCCTTCTCACCACCATGGTTTCTGCTGAAAAATCCACACATAGTCTTATCAAACTACTTTGTATGTGATGGATCACTTTTCTCTTGCTGGTTTCAGAATTCTCTCTTTTTCTTTGACATTAGACATTTGAAAATTGGTAAGTGTTCTGGAGCAGATTTTTCCAGATTTCTAAAGTTTCTGGAATGCAATATAACAGAAATGGATTGAATTTTACAAGGGAGATTTATTAAGTTCAAGTTATAGTTCTAAGTTCATGAAAATGTCCAAATGAAGATACCCACAAGAAGATACCTCCTCAGATGAGAGGGAACCAGTTTCTGGAACACTGTCAGCTGGGAAGGCACATTGCTGGCACTAGCTATACCTTGTCCCTGGTTCATTGCCTTCAATTTCTAAATCCAGTGACTTGCACTCTGAGTATCTGTGGGCCCTCTCTTAGCATCTCTGTGGCAAAATCTGGATTTTATCTCTTAGTTTAACATCTCAAATCATCTGTGCCTTGTTTCCATTTCACTACTCTCTGTATTGGTTCTGAGCTTTCTCTCTCTTTATGATCTCTTTTAAGGATTCCAGTTATCTAATTAAGACCCAACTTGAATGGGCTAGACCACAACTCCATCTATGCAAAAGGTCTCACCCACAATTGGGTTGGTTGCATCTCCATAGACACAATCAAAAGGCCCCACCCAAACAATAGGTCTGCCCCCTCAAGATTGGATTAGGATTTAAAGAACCTGGATTTTCTGGGCTACATAACAGTTTCAAAGAGCACATAGGTCTATTTATATCTATTCTGCTTGAGGTATGCTGTGCTTCTCGGATGTGTAATTTTATATCTTTCTTAGGAGCTGAGAAGTTTTCAGTGATTATTTCCCCCATTTTTCTTTCTGATCTTTTTTCTTCTCTTCCCCTTCTGTGACACCTGTAACATGTATATTTGTGTGCTTCATAGTGTCATTCAGTTCCCTCAGACCCTGCTCATATTTTTTTCATCATTTCCCTATCTGCTCTGTTTGCAGGATTTCACATGTTCTATACTCTAGTTCATTAATCCTTTCTACTGACTTCTCACCTCTGCTGTTGTATGTCTATATCATGTTCTTCATCTCTTTTGTGCCTTTCATTCCTATAGGTTCTGCAATTTGTTTATTCAATTTTTCAAGTTCTTCTGTTGGTCATCCTTTATCTTGTATATATCCTTCACTTCTTTTGCCATACTTTCCTTGAACTCATTGATTTGATTTAGAAGATTTGTTTGAACACCCTCAATATTGTTTCAACTCCTGTATCTCATCTGAAGTTTCAGTGTTTTCCTTTGAGTAGACCATAAATTCATGCTCTCTAGTATGATTCATAATTTTTTGCTGGTGTCTAGGCATCTTATTTCCTTGGTTTATTTTAGAGGTCATTTTCTCTCTTTTAACTAGGGTTTTCTTCTTGATTGGCTTTTTCTCAATCTGCTTTTTGACATTTTCAACTTATTCTAGACTGTCATGGTCAGGTTCATCTTTCAACTTGACCAGATGGTGGTGTCCATTTGGTGGGGGAAGTGCTGGCCTGTCTGCTGCTATGAGGACATTTCATAGAATTAAATCATGATCACATTGGCTGCATCCAAAGCTGACTGCATTTGTCATCAGCCACAGGGAGTGTCTTCTACATCAGCCAAGAGGAGTGTTTTCTGCAATGAGTGATGCTTAATCTAATCACTGGAAGCTTTTTAAGGAGGATTCAGAAGAGACAGTCTCTCTTCCTGCTATGGCCAGTGAGTCTCTCCTGTGTAGTTCATCCAGACTCTTCAGAGGAGTCATCAGCTTCACAACCTGCCCTGTGGATTTTGGGCTCTACATTCCCATGGTTATGTGAGACACTTTTATAAATTTTATATCTACAGATATTTCTTGCTGATTCTGTTCCTATAGAGAATGTTAGCTAATACATAGACCTTAATTACAGCTTTTGTTTAACTGATCAGAATTTTTCAGCTCCTGTTTTTCTGGTTCTTGCCTTGCCACATAGGATAAACCTCTCTTAGATCTTACCAAACCAGACAGTCTCAGGACTCAAGAAAAGGGTGTAATCAGTATCAAGTTGCTCTTGGGATGAAAACCAGCAGAGTACAAAGCCAGCATGTATAACCTCTTGATTCTGAGCTTTTTTCATGTCCTACCCAGCAAGTGGCACTTGCCAGTCTCTTGCTTCCTATGGGTATAAAGTGTTACAGTGCCTTTAATTCTCAGCAGACTCTGTCCCTCCCCTAGATGTAGCTTATAAAGACACTATGGCAGAAGGCAGATTTAAACTGTTTCTGTTTTCTAGCCCCTGGGGTCTGAATACTCTCAACAAGAGCCACCCTTCATACTGGGCCATGCATCCACATTTGGGGGGCGGGGGGAAGGTATGCCTTTTAGGGGATTATCTCCTTCATCAGACTAGTCACTTTGTTTCTGAGAAATACCTTAATTCTGCTCTTGTCTGGGGCAGTGCTGACCCTGAAAATGCCCATGGCTTTCTTTAATGGGTTGCTAAAAATTAAAACAAAACAAAACAAACAAGTATCAAGAAAGGAAAAAAAAATGTCCTTTTCACAAATATTCCCCAGGCTCCTGACTTTGCTAATCAAGATCCAGAGTTGGTATCCAGTTCTCTGTGCCCCTATTCTTGGGACCCTGTCCTTTTCCAGTATTCTGAACTCAGTTAATTAGAAAGCATCTGTTTTATTTTTTCATGAGCCCTTTTTCTCTCCTGTGGGCAAAGATCTCTGAATTCTTTTCTTGTTTGCTCTGGGTTTATCTGCCCTTGGAGCTTTTATTCAGCAGTCTGTATTTGTTAATTAAATCTGAAATTGGCACTTGGTTGAACTACCTTCTGTTTCTCCTAGTAGAGACCATTTGTTTTTCCCATGTGGTAATGTTTCAAAAACAGAATATTGTGCTGGTTGGGCAGGGACACGAGCCTCCGTGTTTGTGAGACTTTACTTACAGTTATGCACTGTACTCTTGGCCTTTCCACCCATCCCAAATTGGTTTATGCTGTGTTAGTTCACAGAAGTCCCCCAAGCAATTGCTTTTCATAGTTCCCAGCTATTTACAAGCTCCCCTAAAGGATGAACTACATTATACACCTCTCTACACCAACATCTTTCTTGAACCACTTCAAGTTTTAGCTTATATTTGAGATATGTATTTAAATTTGTAATACTTTCCTGTAAATATCTCAAGTTTTCTTGTTTGAATATATCTTGTTAACATGTGACAATAAGCTCTAAATCTCTGTGCCATCATTTTTCATATTTGACTTTTTAATTGTATATTTTATGGATTCTTCTTTAATGTGCTTTTTATATTAACAACATGTTTTGGAGAATTATTTTGATAGTTTAGAGCCAAAAAATTCAATGGAAGCATAAGAAGATGGTGTCTCTGCTTTTTACATAAGTTCATGGCAGTGGATACTGCCACCCTGTAAGGAAATACTGAGTATTTTGGGTTAGAGAAGAATTCCTTGTAAATTGATTTGCCTGCACAACACAATCTTGCTCTTGCTGTGGGGTGCACTTTCATCCTGTATACATTTAGAAGGTATAGCTGTAAGATTGAAAGAGTTTTATTTTTCTCCTTCCTAATGTTTTATTGGCATTCTGATATCCTAACAATATATTAGTCTTTTTAGATCTCAGAATTGAATTTTTGAAGCCTTCCTTTTTAACTTGAAGATCCTACCTGAAAATATTTAGTTTAGGGGAGTTATTCTTATTAATATTTAGCTGCATCTTGAATAATTGACAAAACAACCTCATTATGGCTCAGTATTTTTTATTTGACATAGAAGAAAAAATAAAAAATGAACAAAATTCTCCTGTTATAACATCGATTAGCCCTAGTAAAAATCTGAACTTTTCTCATATTCATCCAAAGTCTGAAATTTATACCTATGTTTTCAGTGTTTGACAATTTAGGAATCAGTCCGTTTATTTTTTCCATATAATTCAATATTATATTTTATACATTTCTTGTCATATCTAAGTGTGAGTCTTAATTAATGTGTCCATCATGTGGTACACTATATTAATCAGAAAATCTAAGCTTTCCATTTCTGAAACATTTTTTTTTCAAAGTAGGGTTGTCATATTTAATTACCAATTTTATTTTTATCTCAGGATTAGGATGCTCATTAATTTTTTTCCTTACTTTCAATATATTTTATTACAAATATATATTGTGAGCAATATTCTTCAAGATTTCTTCGAGCATTCAAAATGTACTTCTAATATTAGAAATTCTATTTATACACATATACAACATTTTTTAATCTGTAATATTCATTTCTCATAGCATGTCACAGACACAAAATCATCCTTTATCTCTTTGAATATGCTAACTGAAGATATTAAAATGGAACACCCCCCCCCCATTAATTGTCTCAGTTGAGCTTGGACAAGAATCGCAGTGTGGTGGCCTCAGCCTCCAAATAATAGGACACCATTTGTTTTCTCTCCATCCTGCAGATAACAGCTGTAGAAGTCAGGGTCACCTGTACATTGGCATTATAAAGGCCTAAGAATTGCAGTCACCCCCCCCAGACCCCATTGTGTGTTGACAAGTGAAATCTTTAAGTTAAATAGATTATGGATCATTTTGCTTGTTTTATTTTTAATATTTTAGTGCTCTTCCTTATAAGAGGATTGTGTTCCAGTACCCCATTGTATGAAGCCTAACCATGTGGCTATCAGAGGCCTGACAAATGACAAAGAACAGGAAGACTGTACACTCAAAAGTTGAATTATAATCTTCCTTAATGTGTTTTCTCTTTGACACTTGTGTAGAATTTGCTCCATCAACTTGGATTCCAGAATGAAGAGCTACAAACACAAATTGTGCATGAATCCTGAGTGAGAAAGAAAATCATACTGATAATTGGGGCAGTGATTCAAGCATTACAGAGGCTAACCAACTATTACAATGCCTCACTATTTTCTAAACTTGCTGTATGTTTAAATAATCACAGCAGCAGTTTTTGAAAGTGTTTTCCTGAACTTCCTCATCAGTTCTGTATATGGTCAAATTTGAAAATGCTTCTATTGTGTTGTGTATGTGTGATCATGATTTTACGTTTTAATGTACTTTATTATTAATCTGGATTTGCTCTTCAGATAAATACCTGCATTACATATGACAAATCCTATCACTTTCTTACACAGAATTTTGTGCTCTTCTATATACTTTGAGGATGATAAATTCTTAGCTCTAATATGATTAAATCTTACAATCTTTTTCTGTGTTTGTATTTTGTTTCTTGTATAAGAAATCCTGACCTATCTTGCCTCCTGGATATGTTCTTGTTTTTCTCTTAATCCTTTGTAATTTACACTTTCATATTTGTTACCTTTATCTGCATCATTCATGTCTGGTGAGAGGTAAGAGTAAAATTTCATTTTCTCTAATATAAATAAGTATCCAACTACCCAAGAACTGAAATTTACATGTTATAATCACTGTACTACCATACACTACTGCTGCAACATACAAAGTGTTATTATATGTGTCTATAGCTGTCCTTTTATCATTGCAAATATCTTTGTTTTTTCTGCACCAGTGCCAAATCAACTCAAATGAATTCACCATAAATTATGTAGTGGAAAATTAAAATTTCAATTGAGCTAAAATTGTTCTTTATGAATTGAAATGCTTCAAGAAATGCAGATGAAAAAGGTTGAGTTTAACGTGTGGATTTTTTAATTCATATTTTTAAATGATAAATAATTGTGTCAGGAAATGGTCTTGTGGAATACTATGTATTCATTAAAAACAGATATAATTACTTGGATGGAATTATGATTTTAGGAGCAGTAAATATCAAGTGAAATATTTGCCTTAATATATGATTCTCCATTAAAGAGGTGAGTTAAAGTGATAGGTGATTTGTATGATTGTATTTTTTTATAGTTTTTTATTAATTAAAAAAATTACAAGAAAGAAATGCAAACATCCTTAATATATGCTCATTCCATTCTACATATATAATCAGTAATTCACAATATCATCACATAGTTGCATATTCATCATCATGATCATTTTCTAGAACATTTGCATCAATTCAGAACAAAAATAAAAAGACAACAGAAAAATAAAACAAAAAGAGAAAAAGAAAAAAATTTACATACCATCCCCCTTACCCCTCCCTTTCATTGATCACTAGCATTTCAAACTGAATTTAACATTTGTTACCCCATTATTTATTTTTATTCCATATGTTCCACTCGTCTGTTGACAAGGTAGATAAAAGGAGCATCAGACACAAGGTTTTCACAATCACACAGTCACATTGTGAAAGCTATATCATTATACAATCATCATCAAGAAACATGGCTACTGGAACACAGCGCTACATTTTCAGGCAGTTCCCTCCAGTCTCTCCATTACATCTTGGATAACAAAGTGATGTCTACTTAATGCATAAGAATAACCTCTAGGATAACCTCTCGACTCTGTTTGGAATCTCACAGCCATTGACACTTTGTCTCATTTCACTCCTCCTCCTTTTGGTCGAGAAGGTTTTCTCAATCCCCTGATGCTGAGTCTCAGCTCATTCTAGGATTTTTGTCCCACATTGCCAGGAAGGTCCACACCCCTGGGAGTCATGTCCCACATAGACAGGGAGAGAGTGGTGAGTTTGTTTGTTGTATTGGCTGGAGACAGAGGCCACATCTGAGCAACAAAAGAGGTTCTCTTGGGGGTGACTTTTAGGCCTAATTTTAAGTAGACTTGACCTATCCTTTATGGGGTTAAGTTTCATGTGAGCAAACCCCAAGACTGGGGGCTCAGCCGATAGCTTTGATTGTCTGCACTGCTTGTGAGAATATCAAGAATTCAACTTGGGGAGGTTGGACTTTCCCCTGTTCTCACCATTTTGCAAATACTTTTCCACTCACTGATCAAATCACTCTGGGATTCATTGGGGCATTGCTCTGGACAAACCAATAAAATCTACTGTCCTACCCAAGGTTCCATGTACTTATGTTGTTCAACCAACTATCTACATAAGTTACATTAGGAGATGCACTATTCAAAATGTAAATTTTGTGCCAAATAAACATTTTTTGCTTTAGTCTCACACATAAGGTGAAAATTTTAAATATTAATTACCATCTATTTTCAGCACCCTGCAGTAATGACATTCCTTTGTTCTTCCTCATGCAAAAACATTTTTAAATTTTTACATTTAGTCATTACCATTTTACATTCTAGGCATTCCTAGATTATACCATCTCAATCTTTATCATCTATCTTTCTTTGTGATTTCATTTATGCCCCCAGCTGTCCTCCCTCTGTCATTCTCATATTCCGCTTCATTCAGTATTTCAACATAATTGTATTACAGTTAGGTAGTGTTCTGCTGTCCATTTCTGAGTTTTTATATTCATTCCTGTTGCACAATCTAAATCCCTTCAGCTCCTGTTACCCAATATCTTACCCTATTTCTATTTGTTGATGGTCTCTGTTACCAACGAAATATTCCAAGTTTATTCATGAATGTCAGTTCATATCAGTGAGACCATACAGTATTTGTCCTTTTGTTTTTGGCTAATCACACTCAGCATAATGTCCTTAAGGTCCATCCATGTTGTTATATACTTCATAACTTTATTCAGTCTTACAGCTGCATAATATTCCATCGTATGTGTATGACACAGTTTGTTTAGCCACTCGTCCATTGATGGACATTTCAGCTGTTACCATCTCTTGGTAATTGTAAATAATGCTGCTATAAGCATTGTTGTGCAAATGTCCATTTGTGTCCTTGCCCTCACGTCCTTTGAGTAGAGACAGCATATAGATGGGTCTTGTTTTTTAATCCATTCTGCCAGTCTATGTCTTTTGATTGTGGAGTTTAATCCATTAACATTTAGTGTTATTACTACACGGGTAGTACTTTCTTCTACTATTTTGCCTTCTGGATTTTATATGTCATATCTAATTTTCCTTCTTTTTACTTTTACTCATAGTCTTTCTTTCTACACTCTTTTCCACACCTCTCTCTTCTTTCCTTTCATCCTTTTGTTTCTGTCTCTAGTGCTCCCTTTAGTATTTCTTACAGAGC
Organism: Myrmecophaga tridactyla; assembly: GCA_004026745.1. Taxonomy (NCBI): domain Eukaryota; kingdom Metazoa; phylum Chordata; class Mammalia; order Pilosa; family Myrmecophagidae; genus Myrmecophaga; species Myrmecophaga tridactyla. The sequence continues at coordinate 11,726 of PVIY010004111.1, forward strand.
TGGTCTCTTGGTCATAAATTCTCTCAGTGATTTTTTGTCTGAAAATGTTTTAATTTCTCCCTCATTTTTGAAGGAAAATATTGCTGGATATAGAATTCTTGGTTGGCAGTTTTTCTCTTTTAATAATTTAAATGTATCATCCCACTGTCTTCTCGCCTCCATGTTTTCTGCTGAGAGATCTACATATAGTCTTATTGGGCTTCCCTTGTACGTGATGGTTTGCTTTTCTCTTGCTGCTTTCAAGATTCTCTCTTTGACCTCTGACATTGTGATTAGTAAATGTCTTGGAGTGCATTTGGATCTATTCTCTTTGGGGTACGCTGGACTTCTTGGATCTGTAATTTTAAGTCTTTCAACAGAGTTGGGAAATTTTCAGTGATAATTTCCTCCATTAGTTTTTCTCCTCCTTTTCCTTTCTCTTCTCCTTCTGGGACACCCACAACACGTATATTCATCTGCTTCATATTGTCTTTCAATTCCCTGAGTCCCTGCTCATATTTTTCCATTTTTTCCCTATATTTTCTTTTTCTTGCTGGATTTCAGATGTTCCAACCTCCAGTTCAGAAATCCTATGTTCTGTCTCTCGAAATCTACCATTGTAGGTTTCCATTGTTTTTTTCATCTCTCCTCCCGTGCCTTTCATTCCCATAAGTTCTGTTATTTGTTTTTTCAGCCTTTTAATTTCTTCTTTTTGTTCATTCCTTGCCTTCTTTATATCCTCCCTCAATTCATTGGTTTGGTTTTCAATGAGGTTTTACATGTCTGTTTGTATATTCTGAATTAAATGTTTCAGCTCCTGTATGTCATTTGAACTGTTGGTTTGTTCCTTTCACTGGGCCATATCTTCAGTTTTCCTAGTGTGATTTGTTATTTTTTGCTGGCTTCTAGGCATTTAATTACCTTAATTAGTTTATTCTGGAGATTGTTTGCACTTCTTTTACCTAGGGTTTTCTTGCTGGATGAATTTGTTGTCTATCTGTTCTTTGACATCCAATTCAGCTTTATCTGGACCTCTAGCTTAAGTTTTGTTTAACAGAGGAGAATTTTCAGTTCTTGTTTTCTTGTTTCTTGCCCTGCTTGTGTGGTGCCTTTCCCCCCAACATTTAGGAGGGTCTACTTAGGTATTATAGACCCCAGCCAGATTTTCCCAGACCAAACTGGCCTCCTATCAGGAGGAAAGGGTCACCTGCATCAGTTTTCCCCAAGGGTGAGAGCCAGCAGGTTGAATGACTTTCCTGTGAAGTCTCTGGTCTCTGTTTTTCTTATCATGCCTAGTATGTGGTGCTTGTCTGCCTGCAGATCCCACCAGCATAAGATGATGCGGTACATTTAACATTGGCTGGGGGCATGGTGGAGACAGAGGAGAGGTTGTAGACTGGTTTTAATGGCTTCAAATTAAGAAGCCCTGGTGTCTGAATTCCTTGAGAAAGGGATTCCACCTGAGTTGGGCTTCACTCCTCCCCTGGGGATGGCACAGGCTCCAGACAAGCCCTCAAATGAGTTTGTTTCTTCCTATGCCTGGGGCAGTTGCAGCCTGAGGAGCCCTTCCACTGCATCCAAAGGCATTCAAGCCTTTGTAGAAACACAGCCACAAAAACCTCTGTTTCCTTCTTTTTTTTTCCTTTTTCTGTCAGCCCTGCCCTCTTGGTGCTGGGTCAAAAATAAGCGACCTCCACTTTGACCAGGTTCACATGAGGTGGGGGCCTATTTTTAGTAGTCAAAATTTGTAAATTAATTCCACAATTCACATTTGGTTAGGCTCAGCCCCTGCTGCTGGTAAAATCTCTTTCCTTTCCCCCCTAGGAAGCAGCTTGTGGGGGAGGAGTGCCGGCTGCTGCGGTTTGGGGAACTCACAGTTCTGGGGGGGCTCACAGCTGGTCCAGCTGGTCCAGATTGGGGTACGCTGAGTGTCCAGTCAGTGATGTGGCTCCAGGAGCTGTTCTGTACTGTGTCTGGTAATTTGGTAGTTGTTCTGGAGGACGAACTAAAATGCGCACATTGTTAAGCCGCCATCTTGGCTCCCTCTGTATGATTGCATTTTTAATTGAAATTTGTGCTTTTAAGGGAACCAATATGGATGAAGCTAGAATCAATACATTTCAGAATTTATGACCAAATTTATGACTGTTGTTCAACTATCAAACAATAACCTCAAGGAAATGAATAAATATCAATAGATATTTGATTACCTTGTGGAACAAACTTCCAGCAGTAAGTTTAAACCATGTTTACCTAGGTATACTGGATATATATTGTTAATTGAAAAGGGAAAATCCATCATATCCCATTTCACAGTTAGTGTTCAACAGATAATTATAAAAATAGTCTTTATACACTTACCCTGGACTCTGAGAGGTGTACTGTATTTCTCTCTCATGTCATAACCTTTTTCCACCATGCAAGTAATGATTACCCTGATTTAAAGTGCAGATTCATAGCATATTAACAAATAAAGCCAGTTTTCACCATTATTTAAAATACCAAATGCCCCTTCAGAGATGGCTTTAGCAAAAAGGCATATTTTAGGAAAAAGTTATAATAACCAATACATCATTGTCAGGCTTAACCCATGAGGTACTGGTATACATATTTTATTATTTAACCCACTAAATTTTATTTTTATGCTGATTGGAAAATAAGTATGCTATTTCCAAAGCAGTTTAGTGCTACATATGTCATTTTTGAGTATTCTTATAAGGATATTCTTATAAGGATATTCTATTCTGTTGCATTGTTTAATTGTCTTCTTTGTACCTATGCCACAATGTCTAATAACTTTTTTTTAACAAAACTGATACCTGTTAGGTAAATCCCTTCACTTTTTCTTTCATAGTAGTGTTCATGTTATTTGTTTTTCATGTGTATTTTTGGAGCCACTTGTCAATTTTGACAGAAGAAAATCTCTGTGAATTTTAAATTAAATACCATTTAATAAATAAACATAACTACATCTTTATCATATTTTATTCTCCAACAAATATGGTCCAAATATTTGTCCATTAATTTAGATATTTAATAACCCTAAATGAAAAATTTAATTTTCTCTATGAAGCTGATAAATATTTCTTCTACATATATGCTTCATTCAAACGTCGATTTTTTCTTTAAAAATTACATTTTCTATTTTCTGCTATAGTATTATAAGTATTTCATATTTATTTCTTGAATTTTGTATCTATTGCCTTCTCAAATTCTATTCAAATAAAATTCTCATAATTTCTTATGTATTTTTGTATGTTCCACATAATTTATATGTGCTGCTAATGCCAATGTTGTTTTTTCTTTTCCAGGTATCTTTCATTTAAAGAAAATTTCTTCCTCCTCTTCTTGCTTCATTGTGCTGTTTAAAAAGTTGGTGAGAGTATTTTTATTTCTCTGGTTCCCAATCAAAATGGTGCTTCCTCAGCAGGCAGAGTTCTTGCCTGCCTTGCCAGAGACTCGGGTTCGATTTCCAGTGCCTGCACATGCAAAAAGAAAAGGGTGCTTCCATGATGCATATGTTAAGTTCTATGACGTTTGACCAGCTGGAATTTCCTTTTAATAGTTATTTTTATCATAACAAGCACTTTCCCTTATAAGGAAAAATCATCAATGATTATTTTATTGTAACAGAATTATTTTCTGCATTCATAACAATGATCTTATATTTCTCCTCTGCTATCTGCTATTGTCAATTATTGCTATATTTAGTCTTCTAATTTTGACATGTTTACTATTTCTGAGATGAATACACCTTGATAATGATATCTTGTATCTATTTATGTTTTGAAATATCTAATCACTTAAACATATCCACATATATTCTATCATCTCTTCTTTTCAATGTTCTTTCTCTTGAAAAATCCTATCATTTTTTACTAATTTGGAGTGTTAGATTATATGCTTTATGTAGAAAGATATGCTGATTCCTTCCTTTAGTGTTTCCATTATATTTCAATTTGATGTATCTTTAGAACTTTCTTCTCCTTGATTTCCACATTAAGTTCATTCTGGTATGCTACCCATTTTACTTTTTTTCATTAGCTTGTAGTCACTTATATTTGAGTGGGTACATTTTAAGCAGTGTATGATTTTCTTTCATACCGTAATTTTAGTCACAAACCTTAAGAAAATAAAATTTTATTGGGAATTACATAATTTTATGGATTTACTATAATGTGAGTAATTATATTTATAATCTTAAATGAAATTGAAATTGTATTGAATCTCCATGGGTCAGGACACTTTTTAAAAATAATTTTAATTGTTAGTTTAACAAATATTTTCCCTAATTTTAACACTAAAAATGTTATCACAAATTTAACTAATCTCACTCATATATCCAAAACACCCTTACCATTTAAGAGTTGAAGGAAAGCTGGCTTCTCTGGAGGGTGAAATCACCAATTAACTAGGTTTCCACAGGTATGACTCACATGTGTCTTTCATAAAAAATAACAATTTTACAAAGAATTCAGAGGTGGAAATGTTCGTTGATTTTGTATAAATGTGAATCTTCCTGAGAAATGACTCCTTGAATTTTACTCACTGAAGAAAGAAACTGGCAAATTTTATTAAATTTCTTTAAATTGTTCAAAAGAAATAGTCATGTTATAGAAGATAAGTTTGTTACTTCATTTATCAGGTATAGCTTTATATAATTTTAAATGTGTATTTCCTTAAAAATAATAAGGAATAATTCATTGACTTAGCTGTGGCATGCCACCAGATAGTTAGTATACTAATTATTTCTGTTCAATATTATAACTATATTCACAGACTGAATGTTTCTTATGAAAGTGTTTAGATTATTAATTTTTAACAGTGGTGTCTGAAGAAATTTACATCATAAATAGCCTGCACTCAAAAAATGGAAAACATATTGATACAAAAACTTATGAGAAACTAAAACTGTTAAGACAATATGAATTAAATTCTTCTTGTGTTACATTCTAAAGAATGGCTAAGAAATTTACAGGTAAAAGAAAGTTACAAGTGATTTTATGGAAATTTATATAGGTTAGCAAAAATAATACTTAAAATAGCTGAATCATTATATTGATATTTCTTCTAGTCTCCAATATCTTAGAGCAGCTAGAAGTAAAAACCTAAAATTGTGGAATTGTAACCCATACCAAACTCTGAAATGCATTCTACAACTAATTGTTGTGCTTTGAATTTTTTTTGCTTTTTTGTATATATGTTATTTTCCATCAGAAAAGAAATAACAGTCTATTGTGTTGATAAAATAATATATATTTATTCCTTCTGACCACTGATGTTCTGGAGCAGCTAAAAGAAAAATTCTGAAATGATGGTATAGTAGCCCATGACAAACTCTGGGACCCATCCTGTAACTACTTGTGGAAAAGAGCTTTGAAAACTATTGCTTTTTTCTTTGTTTGTTTTGAAGATATATTATGCTATACAATAAAAATAAAACTTTTAAAAATGTTCATGGAAGAAAATAATTGAACAGGAACTAGAAATTCCTCTCATTATGCTGTAGTACATCTGAAAATTATGGTGTAAATAATTTCTAAATATCACTGAGGTAATAAGGAGCATAGAAAAAACTCCCAACTCTTTGTTATATACTAGGCTATTTATCTAACCACCATGATACACTTTGAAGAAGATGTAGGGTAATTTTAGTAGAGAGAAATTTGAAAAATTGTACAGACCAAGAAGAAAGATACAATCTGAAAAGAGTGAGGATGAGAATGAACCTGTAATGATCAATAGCTAATAGAATAATTTATATAAAGCAGATTTAAAAATAGCAGGAAGTCTTGTTTGGCCCTGTAATCTGTCCCTTAAGTCAAAATTTCAACTGAATCACAAACTATTTTATTTACTATTTAATGAAATTATTCTTAAATAATTTCTCTTCTTCATTTAATTGAGGATAATAGAAGAAAGCACACGTAATTGAAAATATTATTATAGAAAAACAATGGCATGAAATATTTTGCAGAGACACTAGAAATTCATATGAATATGACCAAGGTAAGGAAATTATCACCATCACTATCATCATCATCATCGTTCACAGGAGTAATAGAAAAAATTACAAAACATGCAAAAAAGACATAAAAATGAAATATTAATTAAAATAGAATCTTCAGAGCTATATACTCTCAATTTTAGTTTTTACACATATGATAGATGTTATTGAAATTAGGTCTCAATAATTTATCTAGTTAGTATTGAAAGAATCACTAAGATTGAAATAATATTCATTCATGATTTAAAATATCTTCAATCACATGTAAAAAGCTGATGTTAGAACAGTTATTACTGAAAAGGAATAGAAAAATCTAGAAAAATACATAGGAAAGAAATCTAGAAAGAATGTTATCCTTTCATTAATATTGGAATTCATGCCTGAAGACAGGAAGCATGCTTTATGTAAAAGAAGTATCAGGTGGGATGCCATTAGGAGATAATCTATGAAGGTGTGTGTGCAAGTTCGAATAAATAATATATTCCAGAAAAGCCATGTTTTAGTGAGAGCAGCCATTTCTTTCAATCCTCATTCAACACTGCACTCTGGAAACTTTTGATTAGATTATTTCCATGGAGATGTGAGACACCTAATTGTTGATGTGACCTTTGATTAGATGGAGATATGACTCCACTGATTCCTAGTGGGTTTTGACTGTTTATGGGAATCCTTTAAAAGAGAAAACATTTTGGAAAGAGGGAGAGATGAAAGAAACAACAGTCAACAGAGAGAGCCAGAAGAATCTTCACAGCTGACAGACACAGCAGAGGCATGGATGTTTAGTGATGCTTAGAGTCCAGAAGATGCTTCTGTGTGCCTTCCCATTAAATGTTAAGCAAGCCAGAACCTGGAGAGAGCCAGAGGATGCCAAGAGATGAAAGCTAACCCCGGAAAATAAAAATGAAGAACCCCCCACAGGAACAGAGGCTGAGAGCTATGGATCCTACCAGCAAGGGACAAGCAGATGCCTGTCACATAACTTCCCAACTGAATAAGCTGTTTCAGACCCAAAGGCCTTTCTTGAATTAATGCATCCTTTTGTTTGGACATTTTTATAGGCTTAGAACTGTAAACTTGTAACCTTAATATATTCCCCCTTTTAAAAGCTGTCCAGTTCTGGTATGTCATATTCCAGCAGCTTGCAAACCAACACAGTGTTTAAATGAGGTACAGTGAGATGGTTCATATTACTAGACATTGGCAACCTCACCATCATCACAGAATTCCACTTCATGGATAATTCAATCTTCTTGAAGATACAAATCTTGCAAGGTCTGTTGTTCTTAGTCATTTATCTGAGAGACTTGGATAGGAATCTTCTAATATGTACTGTAATTGTAACCAACCCACATTTGCATTCTCCATGTACTTCTTTATAGACAATTCATCCTTCATAGATCTTTGCTGCATATCACTTAGTGTTTCCAAATCAATTGTGAATTCTCTGACAGGTTGTAAACCAATCTCACTCAAAGAATGCACTGCTCAAATTTTCTTCTATATATTTTTCACTCTGTAGAGCTTGATTTCTTGTGGTGATGTCCTATGATGGCCATGTGGCCATTTGCCACCTTCTGCACTATGGGCCACTATCACACCATCTGTGCTATTAGGCAGCTGGTGGCTTATGGACAAATGGGCTCATCTATTCTGTTATCCACACAGGCAATATGTTCCAGCTTTTCTGTACAATGTCTAATGTGTTCCAGTAATGCTTCTTTGAAATACCTCAAATTTTGAGGATCTCATCTTCAGATGTTCAGCTTTCTAAGTCTGTGGCTTTAGATATAGAGCTTGCATTGTTTTAGTATATTTTGTGATTATTTTTGTATCAACTATTAATATATTTTCAGTGGTGCTCAGGATGCATTCTGTGGATGCCCATAACAAAGCCTTATCCACCTGTACCCCACAGTTGGGAATTCTCCTTTTATTTATAATTTCTAGTTTGGTTGCTGTTTTAGGTCCCACTGTAAATGAAGCATTTCTTCAGAATCTTCTGACAGCCATGTTCTACAGTCTGGTGTCCCCCAACATGTAAATCCTATTATCTATAGCATATGGAATAGAGAGACTGACAATGCTCTAGGTAGAATGTTCAATGGATATTTTAAATTTCTAAGCAAGGATTTTTTAATGCAAAAATGGACAAAAATATGAAAATTTTGAAGAACTTTAGTTTATATTTGATATATATTATTAAATACCAATTCATTCCTTTAAAATTTCTAGTGATTATTTCTGTACATTTTTTGTTGTTTATATTTGTAACTGCAAGCTTCAAATATCCATCTCAGATTTCTTATTCAGTGTTATATTTATATAATTCACTTATGTTTATTGAAAAGACAAGAACCTGCTATAGTCAAATGATTTGTTTGGGATGGCTTTGAGAAAAGCAACAACAACAAAAACAAATAATTAAATAATTCAGAGAAGACCATGTCTTATATATCAAGTACTTCAAATGTCCTATATACTTGAGAATATTTCATGGAACTGGGTACTGCCAAAGTGGAAGAGTACAGTGACTGGTCTGGGTTAGAAAAACCTACAGTTTAAAATTGATTTCTTTGCATTCACTTCTTTAGAAGTGTATAGGATTGGCAATAAAGTGATTAGAACTGATAAATAACTGAGGAATTGAAGACAGTAAGATAATAGCACCGGGAACACTGCTAAAGTTGGAAATCCTTGAAGAGTTGTTTCCATCACTGAAAAACTCAATTACGAAAGTCTTTGCCACACAGAATACATGTTGGAAACTTTTGGTTTCTCCTTGAACTCTGAAAGAAAAAATGGTAGACATGGTCAACTCATCCAATCATTCTGCATGATGAAGAACAAAGAATCACCAGTGCTGAGTGGAGTGAGATGCAGCAATTGATGCAATCAAAATTTCTCTACAGAAGACATGATGTGGCTTATGCTATAGCAGTTTTCCTACCAAATAGGGCAGAAAATATTACTCTTTCAAAATGAAAGGAATTTTAGTTTTCAGATTTCAAAGACTGAGCCAGCACCCTGATGGCTAAAGAATATATTAACCTTCTCATATCTCAGATTGTATCACCTATAGGTTGCTTTCTACCTTAGAATCTTTGTCTGGAAAGACTTAGAATTTAGGGAATTATGCTCATTTAATATCAGCTGTCTTCTGTAAAATGTACACGCAGGTTCATTATACCTTAGAATGTATTACTCGATGTATAATGAAGTAGTGTGTGTTATCATGAGATTCATACTATCCAAAACTAATAAACCTAGTAAAAGTCTGATATTTGTTCATATTCATCCAATACCTTAAATATATCCCCATATTTTCAATATTTCAGTAACTTATGATTCCATCATATTTCCTTTTAAAATTCATTTGATATTATCTGAGTCATCTGTGTAGCTGTTTCCAGGGAAAAAACATAACTGTAAATTTATATTTAAGTAACGCTCTTGCAAAGGTTGGAAGTTGCATATTTGAATCTTTACCTGTGGAGATATGCTTTTATTTTATGTTAATTCCAGATATTTGAATATTTTCATTGAATATTCCCATTGATTTTTAACTCTCAGGTGTGCTGATGAAAGTCAAGCACTGTTCTGATTCTTCTAATTTTGATTATCTCTTAGAATAATATATTTTATTTATTTATGAATTTCTTAAATTCTAAGTGACATTACTGAGTATGTGCCTTTGATTGATGTGCCCAGATACTGTGTGGGTTATTTCAATCATGAAATTTATATCTTTCTTCCCTGAAGATTTTTTTTCTTATTTGTAATTTTTTATATTTGATTTCATTTTAATCTCTGCATGATGGCAAATATCTATTTCTTCCATATTTTCAATTCATTTTAATTTTTCCTATTTTATGGGAAATGTTCTTTAGGATGATTTTACACATCCCAAATTATGTATTTTAAATTTATAATTTGAAATACACACAATATCATAGTAGCCATTTTAAAGACAATTAAGTGGCATTTAAGATATTTAAAATTTTTTTGCCACATCTCCTTTCATCTGATCACAGAATAGTTCCCTCATCACTCCAAATTATAATCCATTTCCCCACTAGTCATTTTCACTTCATTTTCCTCATTTCCTTTTCCTTACATGACAGTCATTTTTTATGGATTTACCCATAGGCAACTATTATCTATGGATTTATCTATTCTACATATTTCATATAAAAATAAAATATGTAATTTAGTTTGCATAGTTTCTTTCATTTATCATGATGTTCTTGAGATCCATCATCAAAGGTATTTCATTTCAGCTACATAATATCCACCGTACAATATTGACTGAGGATTGAAAGAAATGGCTGCCCTCACAAGATTGTATCATGGTTAGAACATGGCTTTTCTGGGAGTACCTCATAGTTTCAAACTGGCATAGGGTGCATTAGTGTAATAATCTTTAAGGATTTGGTTTGGGCAGTGGATTTTCATGACTTCCTATTCAAATTGTGTATTACAGAAGACTCACAAAAATCTAGAAAAAATAGATAATTTCATAAAGCTTATATTTAGTGGAAGTGTTATGTAAAAAGTACTTAATTTCATCTATAATTTTAATTAATTATTTTTTATTTTGAGATTATTTCAGGTTCATGTGTTGTAGGAAATATTAGAAAGACCTGCCATGTACCCTTCACCTTGTTTTCCCCAGTGGTAATATCTTAGAAAATTATAATGCAATATTACAAACAAGATAATGACATTGATATAACCCATTAATCTCATTTAGATACCCCCAGTTTTACTTGTATTCAGTTAAATGTGTGCATTTATTTCTATGAAACTTTAGCATGTGTGGGTTTTATAACTTATCCACCACCACAGGCAAAACACACAAGAGTTTCTTCACCATAAGAATCCTGTATATTGGCCATTTATCACTACATTCCTTTCCCCATCACCATTCCCACAATCCCATACTTAACCCCTAGTAATTACTAATCTATTTTCAACATCAATAATTTTTGTCATTTCAGGAATATTTTATAAATGGAATTCTACAGTATGCAACATATTAGGGTTGTTCTTACTTTTCTCTCTCAACCTAATTCTTTGGACATTCAGTCAAGTTGCTGTCTGTATCAGTAATTTGTTCTTTTTTTTTGCTGAGAAGGATACCTCTGTTTTTATCTGGGATTGTTTAAACATTCATTCCTTGAAAGGTGTCTGGATCATTTCTAGTTTTTAGCTATTTTTATAACCTATCAATGGGATTCCTGCCCAATGTGAACAGAAGCCAATACCTTCACACCAGAAATTTGAGAAAAGAAAGAGTTTATTGTGAAGTTGACTGGCAAGAAGACAGGTGAAAAGCTAAATTTTGTCTCCTCAACATGAAAACTTAAAGAAATATATTGGTTGGAAACAAAAGGAGGTGGGGACAGAGATGGGGATTCTAGTTTGTATATACTGATTGGTAGTTTGTTAAGTTGTTTCTATATGTTATAAATGTGTGAAATCTGCCCGTGGACCAGATCTTTCTTGTTGAGGAATCCTTTCCATTTAATTCATTTCTGATGTCTCTCCATTCCCATAATCTCAGTTATAAGGAGGTCATTTTTAGTTCTTAGTATCTCAGGGGTCTTTGTAGGGGTAAGTGTTTCTGTGCATGCTCTGGTCAACTGCAACTGAGTCTGATTGCCTGTCACACAAGCTCAGAAAGAATTTAGTTATGGGAGATGAAGAAACCCTGTTGATCAGGGTTAGACATTATGCTGGTATGAAAAGATGTATGCCTCCTAGAAAAGCCATGTTTTAATCAAAATCCCATTTCATTAAGGTAGAATAATCCCTATTCAATACTGTATGTTTGAAACTGTAATCAGATCATCTCCCTGGATGATGTGATTTAGTCAAGAGTGGTTGTTAAGATGGATTAGGTGACAACATGTCTCCACCCATATGGGTGGGTCTTGATTGGTTTATTGGAGTCCTATAAAAAAGGAAACATTTTGGAGAATAAGAGATTCAAAGAGAGCAGAGAAGAACGACATAGCCACAAGAATTAGAGAGCCCACAAGCCAGTGACCTTTGGAGATGAAGAAGGAAAATGCCTCCCAGGGAGCTTCATGAGACAGGGAACCAGGAGAGAAAGCTAGCAGATGATACTTTGCTTGCCATGCACCCTTCCAGATGAGAGAGAAGCCCTGACTGTGTTCACCATGTGCCTTTCCACTTGAGAGAGAAACCCTGAATTTCATTGGCCTTCTTGAACCAAGGTATCTTTCCCTGAATGGATACCTTTGATTGGACATTTCTATTGACTTGTTCAAATGGGGACATTTTCTTGGCCTTAGAACAGTAAATGAGCTACTTATTAAACTCTTCTTTTTAAAAGCCATTCCATTTCAGGTATATTGCATTCCAGCAGCTAGCAAACTAGAACAGGCATGAAAGTTGATTTTTATTTATAACTCCTAGATATATCACCAATAGTTTCATTATGAAGAAAACTGCTATTCACAGTCATATACATGTTTTTGTGTAGACATGACTTTTCATTTAACTTGGATAAATGCCAAATAATGCAATGGCTTGGTAATTGAATATTTAATTGATTAAAAATTGCCAAATTGTTTTTGAGAGTGGCTTCACCATTTTCAAAACTACCACACTTTGTGAGTGATCCTGTTTCTCTTCATCTTCAACAGCATTTGGTGTTCTCAATATTTTTAATTATAGCTTTATAATGTGTGTGTACTGATATCTTAATATGGTTCCAATTTGAATTCCTCATGACAGTGAACATCTGTTCAAAAACTTATCCTTTACCTGTCTATCCTCTTCAGTGGTATGTCTATGTCATTTGTCCATTTTCCAGTTGGTTTGTTTGTTTTAACTCAATTTTATTGAGATATATTAGCGTCTTACAACCCAGCCCCTCTGAAGTATATAATTACTGGGTCACAGTAACATCACATAATTGTGCATATAACCCTATGATAAATTGTAAAACATTTTCGTTCCTCCAAAAAAGAAAACCAAAGTCCCTCCATATCCATTATCTCCCCCTTTATTGACCCAGACATAGTATTGGTATAGAGCATTTGTTACTGTTGATGAAAAAGTATTAGTATATTACTGTTAACTATAACTAATAGTTTCAATAGGTACATTTTCCCATATACCCTTCTATAAACTCCTTGTTATTACAAGGAGTAATATGTGTTGTATATCTGCTATAGTTCATGAAAGTACCTTTTAATACTTTTACAATTAAGCACAGACATTATCCACCACAAGATTCATTGTTATACACTCCCATGTTTTATCCTCCAAATTTGTTTTTCTTTATACTCTCATTTTGAATTCTTTATATTTTACTCATACAAGTGACTTGTCAGATATGTCTTTGCAAATACTTTCACCCACTCTGTAGCTTGTCTTCTAATCCTGAAAAGTTTTCACATAGCAAAAATTTTCATTTTGATTCAGTATAATTTATCAAAATTTTCTTTTGTGAATCATGCCTTTGGTATCCAGTCCAATAACTATTCACCTACCACCAATAACTATTCACCTACCCTTAAATATTAGTTTTCTCCCATGCTTTTGTATAAGAAGTTTTGAGTTTTAAATTTTATGTTTAATTCTGTGATCCATATTTTAATTGTAGATAACATATGTATATATATATATATGACATGCATTATATTTTAGATTTTTAACTTTAACCACTTCCAATTGTACAATTCAAAGGCATTGCTACCATTTGAACTGTTGCACTTCCATCAACATCATCCATTGCTAATATTTTTTCATCACCCAGAACCAAAACTCTGTATACATGAGAAAATAATTCTCCATTTCCCCCTATGTTTTGGTAACTGCTAAAATACTTTCTATCTTTATGAATTTGCTTATTCTAGCTATTTCACATAAGTGGATCATATGTTATTCTTCATTGTGTATCTTAGTTATCCAGTATTATACCTTCAGGGTTCAGTTATGCTGTAGCCTGTATCAGGATTCCAGTAATTTTTATGCATAATATTGTATTTTATGTATATACTACATTTTGTTTCTCTATTGATGTGTTGATGGAAACTTTGGCTGTTTACATGATTTGGTGATTTAGGGTAGTGCTACTTTAAACATTGCTGTACAATGTTTAAAGAACCTATTTTCAGTTCTTTTGAGTACGTACTGAAGAATGGAATTTCTGGGTCATGTGGTGCTACTATATCTAAGTTTATGAAGAACAGGTTAACTGTTTTCCACAGTTACAACAGTTAACCTTCCCAACAACAAAGTCTGAGCATGCTTATTTCTTCATATTTTCACCAACAACTTTTTACTTTTTTCTATTTTTTTAAATAGTCATCCTGTGGTGTGAGAAGTGGTAACTCATGTTTTAATTCTGTTTTAGGGAAGTTGTGGATTTGCAGAACAATCATGCATAAGATACAGTATTTTCACATACCACCCTATTATTAATACCTTGCACTATTGTGGAATATTTGTTATAACTGATCATAGCACATTTTAATAATTGTACAATTAACTACAGTCCATGGCTTAATTTATGGCTTATTATAGTTTTACCATTTTCCTAATGGATAATTATATGGGGAATACATTCATGTGCTTCTTCACCATCTGTATGTCTTCTTTGCAGAAATGTCTAAAGAAATACTTTGTGCATATTTAAATTATTTTGTCTATCTTTGTGTTTTTTTAGTTATGGTAGTTCATTATAATTCTGGATATTAAGTCTTTCTCAGAAAATTGATTTCCAAATATGTTCTTTTCTATGACTTTAGATAAAGATCCAATTTCATTATTTTTCATGTGGCTATCCTGTTTTCCTAGGACCAGTTGTTGGAGAGACTATATATTCCTCCATTAAGTGCATTTGAACCCTTATTTCAAAATCAATTAGCCATAGATAATTAGGTTTATGTCTGAATTTATTCCTTTGATTATTGTAGCTTTCAAGCAAGTTTTGAAGTCATGAAATATGGATCATCCAAGGATTTTTTTCAATATCTGTTTGGCCACCTGAGGTCACCTGCAATTTCTTATGAGTTTGAGAATTTCATTTACTATTTTTGCTAGAAAAGGCTACTGGAATTTTTATAACATTTGTAGATAATCTATGTAATAATGCCATCTTTGAGAATATTCAGTCTTCCAAACTTTGAACATAGAATATCTTTCCATTTATTTAGGTCTTTAAATTTTTTCAGGATTATTATATATTGATGTCAGTGTATAAGCCTTTCATATACTTGGTTAGATTTATACTTAGATATTTTATTCTTTTATATTTGATTGCAAATTGAATTGTTTTATTAATTTCCACTTTGGACTGTTCATTGTTGGTATATAGAAACTCAACTGAATTTTTCATGTTAATGTTGTACACTTTAAATTTGCTGATTCTAATTAATAGCTCTAGCACTTTTTGTTTGGATTATTAGGTAGTCTGTATATAAAACATTATGGCATTTGTTAATAGAGATAGCTTAATCTTCTTGACCAGTTTCTGTACCTTTTATTTCATTTTCTTGCCTAATTCCTTAGGCTAGATTTTCTATCAAAAGTTTTAATGGCAGTGTGTAAGTGGGTATTCTTGTCTTGTTTCTGGACTTATGGGTAAAGAACCAAATTTTCTCAATTGGGTATGATCATAAGTGTGTGTGTGTGTGTTTATCTTTTGTCATGTTGAAGAAGCTCCCTTCTATTCCTAATTTTCTAAATGTTTTATCAAGAAAAGTTGCTAGATTATGTCGTGTTTTTATGTATCAATTGAGATAATTATGTGTTTATATTCTGTTCTATTAATATAGTGTAATATATTGATTGATTTTCTTAAGTTGAGCCTTCTTTGCATTCTTAGGATAATTTCCACTTGGTTTTTGGGTATAATAATATAAATGTGATGTTGGAGTCAGTTCCCTAGAATTTTGCTGAGGATCTTGGCATCAATATTCATAAGAGATATCCATCAACAACTTTTTTGTTGTTACTTATTTATCTGACTTTGGTTATCAGAATAACCCTGACATCATACAATGAACTAGAAAGTGTTCCATCCTGTTCTATTTTTGGAACAAGTTTAAAAGGATTGGTGTTATCCTTTGAATATTTGGTACAATTCAGTAGTGAAGTCACTTCAACTTGGACTTTTCTTTATTTGGGCAGTTTGGATAACTGGATGAATCTCTTTAATTTGTATGTGTATGCTGAAGTTTTTCTATTTCTTACATCCAGTTATTTAATATCCATGTTTATAAGAGTTTGTCAATATCATCTGGTATACAATAACTCTTTGTAATGTATTGTAATACTTTTTATTTCATTAAGGTTGAGAGTAATAACCCCATTCTATTATTTCTTTCGATATACTCTTCCACATGTGCAGTTTTCATTATTATTGACACTTTGTATTACTATGACATTTTTGTTAAAATTGATGAATGAATATTATTAAATTATACAATTAACTGTAGCTCACAGTTTACATTAGAGATCACCATTTGTGTTGCACAGTTCTATATTTTTTGTTAGTTTGTTGGTTGGTTTAGCTTAAAGCAATTATCATTTATTTAGTCATGAACCTATGGGTCAACAATTTGAAAAGGGCTCTGGCGGGCACATCTACAGCCCTGACTAATAAATCTTCAGTCAGCTTCTGTTCAAATAAGGAGCTGTGCTACTGGATGTTGCCTGGCTTTTAACTGGATTACCTGGCTACTCTGTCACAACTGTCTCATCATCTGGCAAGCTATCCTGGGATTATTGACATGGTGGTTCATGGTTTCAAGAATGCAGAGGGCCCCAGTGAGCATTTTCCTTTTTTCCATGCAAGTCTTTTTTTTATTACTCATCTAACCATACACTGTATAAAGAGATATCAGATACAAGAATTTTATAATCACACAGTAATAAGATAAAAGTTATATAGTTATACTACCATTACCAAAGATCAAGCCTACTGGATTACAGTTAAGCAATTTCAGGTATTTCTTCCTGACCTAATATACTAAAAACTAAAAGAAATATCTATATAATGTCAATAATCATAATCATTTATTAATCCTAACTTCTTTGTTACAATACCTCTCACTCATTTGATCATTCTCTCAATATTTAGAGATATCTGGGCAATGACAATTCTAAATCCTTCTTGCTGAAAAGGGGTTTACATTATGGGGTAGCAGAATGAAACTTGTTGATGTTCTTGGAGAGACTGGTAATTCTGGATTTCAGGGTTTATCTGGAATAGGTACAATCTGGAAAGTTTTAAATTACTGAAAAATATACTTAATAAGTAAACTTTTATTTAGCCTTTGATAGAGCTCAGGTTATTCTTTATGATTTTCAGGCATACTGTTGGTTGGGGCTTGGCATACTGTGTCCATGCAATATCTGGCTGAAGCTTGCATTAAGAGTAACCTCCAGAATGACTTCTTGAATCTCATTGAAATCTCTTAGCCATTTAGACTTTATTTGGTTTCATTTCTTATCCCCCTTTTTGTCAAGAATGCATTGTCAATCTCACAATGCCAAGGGTAGGCTCATCACTGGGAGTCATGTTCCATGTGGCCAGGGACACTTGCACCTCAAGAATTCATGCCCCATTTAGGAGAGAGTGTAATGAGTTTATTTATAGAGTTTGGCTCAGAGAGAAAGGTCATATTTGAGCAACAAAAGAGTTTTTCTGGCGTGACTCAGGCACAATTATAATTAGGCTTAGCCTCACCATTACAGAAATAAGTTTCATGAGGGCAAGCCTCAAGATTAATGACTTGGCTTATTAAATTGGGAGTCTCTAATGTTTGAGAGTGTATCAGGAATTTTTCAGGTGGGGAAGTTTAATAGTTCTGTTTTTCTTCTCAAGTTCCTCAAGAGACTTTGTAGATAAATTTTTTAATTTTCTTTCCAGAATACCTTGGAATGTATCAAGATATTATATAAAGATATACAGAATAATAAGCTCTCATTTCCTACTCTAGGTGCCATGTAATTAGCTTGTTTAAACAAACAGACTGGATAGGTTCATTAGATAGGGTAAAAGAGAAAATTTAGATTTTGGACAAAATAATAATTTCTATCTTTGGTGTCTCACAGAAGTTGAAGTTTTAAAATACAGACAATATCAATATCATCTGTTACCTTGTATTATGATTTCCCTTAGTCTTAATCAAATCAGCTTCATTCATAGCTCTAATTTAAGTCTGGTCTCTTTTTCTGCTTCCTTAACAGTTGTTGTATGATGTAATGCTGATTTTCAGAGCTAGAGAACACTAACTCTGAGTCTAAGGTATCACACAGATGACCAGATTTCCAGGGAACTACCAGTTATATGTTTGGATGATGCCGGCTGCTGAATGCGTGTGTCCCATATTCACCAGGAAGTGAAAACGCTTTGTGGAGCATGCTTTGTGGAGCAAGTGCTGAGTGCCATTTCCCTAAACCACAGGCTCAGCCAGAGGGAGATAATTCTATGGTACTGGCCTCAGACCTGCTTGTCACAGTCACTGTCAGTGGCTTATTAAAGCTATCACAGGCCCAGGCTTACACAATGGGTAGGAATTTCTTTTTTCCTATCAACAGCTTTTAATCCACAAGAAAAATAAAATTAATCAAGAGACAGGGATGAATAAAAAGTAATATTTCTCCTTTATATAAATATATTTCATTTCAACCACCTCCTCTTACAGTTAGAAAGGGGAAGGTAGATCTTTATTCCACAAAAGAGCAAATAAATGCAGGATAAATAAGTGCAAAATAAATAGTCTCATTGTGATCTGTCAAAGAATAGAGATAATGTGCTAGAAAGAAAGGAAGCAAAAAGAGAGATTAAAATGGGAAGTTAACAATAAAGTACAGAATTAGGAATCAAAACAGATACAAAGAAATGGAGAAGAGACAACGAGAGAGGAGAGGAGAGAGAATGGAGGTGAAAGGACCTTGGAGAGGAAAGGCCGAAATGCTCTGGAGAAAGATGTGCAGAGTCGTGGAAAGAAGAGGCAAACATGTGTAGAGAGCAATAAAACACAGAATTAGATCATAAATGCAATGAATTCCTGCTTTTCATCACAGAGCCAGTGCTCATTTGCACTATAAAGTTTGTGTTTTACCACTTTCACTATTTGGTGAAAGAAATATTACTAGGATTTGAGTCCTTTATTTGTACATTCAACAAATAATAATTAAATTCTCATGGGTGGGGCTGTTCCCGATCCTGGGGCAAACAAGACAGGGCTGGGGCCTCATGCAGCTTATTTTCTGGGTGGGGTGAAGTTCAACTGTTGGGAAGTTTGGTAAGCTAGTGACAGTATTATGTTTTGCAGCCCCCCCAAGTCCAGTGTGGAAAGAGCAGCTCCCAAAAGGAAATGGTGCTCATGTCTGAGTGTAGGTCCGAGGGGGGGAGCAGTTCCTTACAGCAGCAGATGGAAGCACAACATAGGCTGGCAACATGCACAGACAGACAGACAGACAGATAGACAGATAAATGATCTGAAAGACGTTCAGTTATCCAGACCATTTGACTACTGTGAGACTTAAATAGAATTTTAATCCAAATCTATGCATCCTCAATTGGGGAGTAAAAGTTAGTTCTTCTGGAAGGGCAAATAATCTTAGATATTATAATGGTTTATGGGCCATCAAAGGACTAGGGCACATAAAGATATATACAGAACATTTATGGCATTAAAATTTTACAGACAGGGGAGGTACAGGTAATCTTTGCAGACTTTTCCTGCCAGGTGCGACCATAAACCCAGGAAATAACTCAAGAGGCAACCAAAGGGGTCATCTAAAAGGTGGAGAGAGAAGGTGGGCCAGATGAGCTCCCAAGAGTGGAGACAAAATGCAATGACAAGATGCCTTTTAACTCCTCACCCAACAGCAAAAGGTACCCCTGGACCTCCTGACCCCCAGACCACAACAGAAGGGTGTGGCCAGTGGCCCCTCCCCTAAGAGGAAAGTGAGTCTCACCAACAACACAGGGAGCCCGATGGCTCCAGAAAAGGAAATTGAGCTGGCACCTCCCAGGGGCAGTAAGTGGCCAAGGAAGTCCTCTTGCTCCACTAGGCCTGGATCTAGACACTCAGGTGGCACCAGCAGCATGACAAGCATGGACGTACTCTCCTTCCTTTCCAGGCCTGAGACTCCCCTTTCCAACCTAGAGACTCCAGGGGGCTTGGCAGCATCAGCAGGGTAGATGCCGCAAGGAGTGGTGTGGCTCAGAAGGCTGGTTGTCCCCATTGACCTCCAAATCCCTCCCCACCGCACACTCCAGGACATCAGCCAGAGACACCTCACCACAAGGGCATGGCTGGAAGCACTCCTGGTCCTAGTGTGCTGGGACTTTCTTTGCCCAGCTGGAGGCACAGGTGTCCTGGCCCAGAGAAGCTCATTTCACCTTCTCAGGTGGCACCAGCAGATGTAGGCGGGAGCCCATCCAGGACCTGACTAAACAAGCAGCCCAAGGCAGCACCACAGAGGCCCACACTGTATTCTCATGGAAGCACAGTCCACAAAAGCAGGCCAAACCTGCATGCTAAACCTAAACAGGTGACAGCCAGCTAAAATAGAGTAAGTAGGACTGAGAGTCTCTGAACATAATAACCAATGTGTTCCTACTGAGAAACAAAGAAACCACAACTTGCATGAGAAAAGACAATCAACTGACACTGACATCAGGCTGAATCTGATGTTGGTGCCTTCTGACAAGGGCTTTAAAGCAGCCATCATAAGAATGCTTCAGTAAGTATTTCCAAATTCTTCTGAAACAAATGAAGAAATAGAAAATCTCTGCAAAGACATACAAATTATACAAAGGAACCAAATGGAAATTATACACTTGAAAGCTATAGTAACCAAAATAAAACAAACTTGCTGCATGGGCTCAATAACAGAGTGGAAATGACAGAGAACAGAATCAGTGCATTTGAGGACAAATGGGACTTACTTACTCTGACAACAGAGAAAAAAATGTCTCAGGGACCGAATGGGGCAATAACAGAAGATCCAACTGCATATCATCAGAGTCTCAGAAGGAAAGGACAAAGAGAGTGGAGCAGAAATGGTACTTGAAGAAAAAATGGCTGAAAACCTCCCAAATTTGGAGGAACACATGCAGATTTCAAAAAGGTGAAAGAACTGCAAATAAGATAAACCCAGGTGAGTCCACATCAAGGCACATCATAATTAAATTTCTGAATACTACAGACAGCAAACAATCTTGAAAGCAACAGAAATAAATAGTGTATTATCTATAGAGGAATACGAATTTGAATGATGGTAGATTTCTCATATGAAGTCATAAAGACAAGGGGAGGTAGCACAGCCTTTTTATGCTGGAAGATATAGAACTGTCAATTACAAATTCTATATCTGATAAAACTATCCACCAATGAACAGAGAATTAAAAGAATTAGTCACTTAAGTGATTTACCCTTACAGATGGCTAAAGGAAGTTATTCAAACAGTATCTTGGAGTATTAAAAAGGAAAAAAGACAATGAAAAGAGCAGAAATATGGCTATGTGAAATATTTTATTCTCCTTATAAACCTCCTAAATCATCTGATAATTGAAACAAAAAGTACATAGTACTTTCTGAAACTCAAGATAATGCTATTTTTTTAAATGGGGATGGTAAAGAAACCTAAATGAAAGTTAAGTTTCCACACTGTACTCAAAGTAGCATATTATTGTGATATCAAGAGCAACTACTAAGAAAACTATACAAAGTAATACACTCAAAAACAGAAATACATCAAAAGTGGATGCCAAACTATGTTCAAGTAGCCCATGGAAAACATGAACAGAGAACCAGAGGAACAAGAAATAGAGGAAACAAAAAGAAAATAAATAGTAAAATGGCTGACTAATTTAAGCCCTAACTTATCAATAATTTACATGCAGATAATCTAAATACACTAATTTAAAAAGCAGATATTTGCAAATGGGCTAAAAAGTAAATAAAAGCAGAAAAATAAATAAAAGGAATAGGGGAGGCTGGGTGCAGGGCTGCCTGTTAGAAAGGTGATAGTGAAAAAAAGGTAAAAAAAAACACACTGATATAATCCAATCTGTGGTCTATCCTCTACCTCGTGTTACACATCTGAAATCAAACCAAAGATGCATTTTGAGAGGTGCAATTAGTATATCAACAAGGATCAGGCTATGACTCCCACGGCCTTGCCCTGCCACAGAAATTGGCAGAGCTATTCTAACAAGCACAGACTGGATATATAGGCTGTTCATGTAAGCATCAAAGCTGCCACCAAAAGGCAGAAGTTGAGTTAGTGGCTTGGTTGATGTGTTATCAAAAACAATCAATCTGACAGTGTCCTTCACTCAGTAGCCCTGAAAGGATGATTAATTCAGAGCCTGGGGTCACAGCTTCCAATGTTTTCATCCCTCTTTTGTTTCAGATAAGGTATTATACATCCAAGAATGAACGTCAGCACACTCAGATCAATAACTGCTTGCCTCGGGCAGTGGTCAGCGTGCCGGCCATGGGGCAGCAGAAAGAAGCCAGGAGGCCAGAGGCTCAGCATGGAATGAAGCTGCCTCAGCATCTACCAATGCACAAGTCAGCTTCTCATGTTTTGAAATTAAGAGGGTTATTGTTATTATCCAAGCAGGCAAGGAAAAGAAAAAGATCATCATTGTGATTATTTCATAGCTTTACAGCAATTTGTAACTTTCCAAAGAAAACTTAAGATACTCACAAATGTGGAGCCTTCCAAGAGAAATTTTTCATGTGATTTTGTACACTTTCCAGAATAAACAATGTAGCTTTTCATATTCCTAAGATATGAGATAGTGATCTAGAAGTGGTAAAAAAAAAAGGGGGCTTCTGAACCAAGAACTATGTAAGGCAGTAATTAAATATGCTAAGGGGAAAATTACAAATACAAGTAGTGGTTGGTGATGGGTGCAGGATGCGGTTCTAACCTCTCTCTAACGGCCTGCAAAGTGTTGGACAAGTTGTGTGGCCTCTCCAGGAGGATGTGACAGGGAGGCCATCCTGAGAGGCAATGGATGGAAGTGAGTTTGAACCATCTGGAGAAAGTGTCCACCAGAACTGGAAAAAACACAAAACCAAAACCATAGAAAGCAAAACAAAACAAACAAAGATCTGGTGTCTTTTCTTCCAGATCTCCTGATCTGAAAACCCTGTTTAGGATGGCAGGGCAGGTGGAATGCTCATTGGCTGTTTCCCAGATGGAAAGCAGCTCAGAAAGAGAGTCCCCAGACATGCCAGCAGCTCCCTCCAGCCACTACGTATGTCAGGAGAGGTCATTTCTAGAAGGCTGTATTGTCTGATAAAAGAAAGGCCAATTCCCTCAATCAAAAATGGGCAAGGGACCTGCTGTGATGCTTTTAGAGCTGGGTCCCAAAGCTTTCATTTTTGCTCAGAAAGTCCCTTTTGCCAAAGCTGCCCCCCTAGGGCCTTCCTGCTGCTACAGTGACCTCCTGCCCGGACCCCTGACAGATGCATCAGCCATAGATGGAGAATTGCTGGAGGTGGAGGCAAAGGACCAGGCTTTAGCTCTGGCTGCTCTCTGGCCAAGTAATCCTGGAAGAGTCACTTGAGCTCTTAAAACCCTGGCTTCTTGATCTGAAAGCAGGGATACTAATGCCCAGTGCTCGGTGCTGCTGAGGGGTGAAATGCAGCATCTTCTACTGAGGCCTGATAGGTGCTCTCCTGCCTTCCCTCATCTCCCCCCCTGCCCTCCTCTCTGCTCCCCTCTTTCCTCCAGTTATCCAGGCAACCCTCCCAGGCTGAACTGCTCTTAACTCCATCCACATGAGGCCACTCCCTGGGTCACAAAATGTCCAGGGGCAGGTGCCTTTCTCTGGGTGTCATGCAGGAAGTCCAGGTGTGCACACACCTTTCCTGCCCCATCTTCATCTTCTACAGGTGGAAACAGGTGGTCTGGTTGTGCTCCAGCCATCACACTGGCTGTGCCTCCCTGCCCGCCCTCCACCCTGCACACTCCCCTTGCTGCCCTGCAGCCTCCTGCCCCCCCCCCAGTTCCCACTCTCCCTGCTGTCCATAGTGCGCAGCTCAGCACACCTGGCTGCAGGTGGCTGGCAGCACCTGAGTCCTGCATGCCGTGTTCCCAAGTCACGCCGAAGTGGGACATTTCCTTTATTCCCTGCCGGCGAGTGGCCCTGAGGGGATGTGGATGAGTTCGGGCTCCTGCCACCAGGCCTGGCCCATACCCCAGGCAGAAAAATTACCCCACATGTGGTTTGGGGGGGTCTTGTTTTCCTTGGCTGGGAAATGAATAGCTCAGCATCTTCCTCAGAAGGTTGTTTTTTATGTAACTTTCCATTATATAACTATTTATTGAGCACCTATGAAAAAATGAGTTAGTGCAACAAGATTCAACTACAGAAATCATTTATTCCATTTCTCTTGTTCCCACTCAACATCAGATTTTTACTCTAAGATTCTTAATGGTTTTCTGAACACAAAGGAGTAAAACCCATGTCCAAAACCAGAGTGAAAGGCCACGGTGCAGCCTTTGACTCCTTGTGTTTCCATTACAGGTTTGGACCAGTTGCAGCATGCTCAGAAGTGGAACGTGAGAGAAAGTTTACTTGACAGCAAGACTGATAACTGCACACCTCTCATAGGCCTTGATTTCAGAGGAGGGTCCTCCTCAAAAGGAAGGAGGGTTATTTACATTGCTGCTGGCCAAGCCTGTTAGAGGAAAACTTGGTCACTCTTCTAAGGTGCCGTCTTACAGGGGCCACTTTCAGCCTTGAGGATTTTGACCAACCACACATCCTAGGCTACAGCGTGGTCAGGAGGAGGGACTGCTGGTGGCACCTGACCATCAGCCAGCCGAGGGCAGCTGGGTATCCCATGTCTCCCAAGCTGAGGTTCAATGGAGCAGGGGCTGTGGGAGGAGCCCATCGGTGAAGGTGGGGCACAGGTTCACTGAGATACAAACAATGCCAGTGTGACCTCATCTTGCCATGCGCGGCGGAAAGCAGCATGGCTAAGATGTTGGCCAGTGATGCCGACATGTCCTCTGAAAAAGAAAAGGCTTCAGATCCCTAATGAAAAAAAAAATGCTTGTCTGCAGGAATTTCTGGTTTTCGTGAAGGAGGAAGAGAAATGACATTCACTGAACGATATGTATGGAAAGTAGCTTTATCCCATTTTACAGATGAGAAAACCTGTGGTCCAAAGAATTTAAATGACCCTTCCAAGCCCATTCTGCTGTAATGGCAGAAGCAGTAGTAAAGTACAGACCCAAAGCCCCAGTGTGTCCCTCTGCTGCCCACTGCCTTGCGGCACTTGGAGTGGAACATTCTCCCCCACGCAAAATGACAGAGAGTGGCAGAGCGAATCCCTGTAAGACTTTGACGTATTTCCTATATCCAGTCCTCAAATGTAACCAAACTGTAAGAGGAAAGGAGCAAAACACAACCCCAGAAGTTCAGATATGGCCTGTGGTGGTGCAATTCCCTGGGGATGGTGCACTTTCCTCAGCATCCCAGTGGCTCATAAGAGCAAAAGAAGAGGGGACACTTTATGCCCTCAGCCTACCTGGTCATCACTGGGATTTCTACTCATCAATTTTATACACAAGTTTAGAAAAGACATACAAATTACTATTGAAAAGTTAATTTTATTTGAAACAGGAGAAGAGGTTGTTCATAAACCAAGCAAAGGAAACAACTTTAAATCCAAATCAACATCCTTCACATTAAAAAAAATTCCAAATGGATGGCATATTTTTAGCCAGACAGCTTTCAGGAAACTGGCTGCACTAAGGAAACAAAACAGCTTTGAGGAAATCAACATGAGACAAGCACTATCTTTTTTGATCCTTTAATTTTATTACTAAAACTAATCATCCTGTCTGAGCCTAAAGAATGAAATCTCTCTCCATGGCATTAATCCAAATTTAAGTTTTTATAAAAAGTCTGTTTGGATTTAGAATCAATCTGGTAATATGGTTTTGCATCCTTATAACATGGCATAAAATACAAAAGCAGTGAGCTCAGTGTATAAACAACATCAACTCTGCTAATGTTCGAAATTCAATATGTCGTTAAAACAAAATCCCTCTCCATCTCTGTGGTGGCTTGGCACTCTGAACTCCAGAAAAGCATGTTCCTAACACTAACCCACCCTGTGCATGTCACATGGTGTGAGTAGGACTTTTAGATGGGGTGGGCGGTCAAGGCATGGCACAAGCGATCAGGGCGGGTGCTACCCACATCACTGAAGGCCTTATGGGGGAGGAGGGAGGGAAAGAGAGAGAGAGAGAGAGAGCGAGAGAGAGAGAGAGAGAGAGGGAGAGGAAGAGACAGAGGGAGAGACAGAGGTGGAGAGAGAGAGAGAGGGAGGGAACGAGACCCAGAGAGGAAGCCAGAGCTGGAAGTGAATGGAACCCAGAGAAGTCAGAGGAGGCTGCCTTGTGCCATGTGACAGAAAAGCCAAGGTCCAAAGGTCACAGGCAGCAGGCCCAAAATGCCACAGTCTTTGAGGAGAAAGCCTCAATTTGATGACACCTTGATATGGGGCTTCTCCTGGTTGCAGAGAACAGGAGTCTATAAATTCTCATTGTTTAAGCCAACCCATTGCATAGTATTTGCTCAGCAGCCAGAAAACTAGGAAAATCTCCAGGACATGCAAAGATGGAACCATCTGGACTGCTCCTCGCTGCCCACTTCCACTCAAGGGCACACTCCAGGAGGTGTCCCTGCTTCGGGAGGAGATAAACACAGGACTCCTGGGTTGATGGCCCCATCGCACTGTGGGCAGATGACTACCTCTTCTCTTCCTCTTAAGATGCCCCTGGTCAATGTGGAAAATGGGGACAGCAGGCACCAGCCACCAGCACCGATGACTCAGGCATGGGACAAATGCCACACAATGGGCCTCTGCTCTGTGGAAGCTGCCTGCATGAAAGCCTGTGCCCAGGACCCCAGGCAGGGTGGCGAGCATGGGCTGGCTCACTTCTGGGGCACCTCCAGTCCTGTCTACCTGCACTCTCCCCTTTGACCCTGAGCTAAAGGGAACATTCCTGGATAAAGTGTGCCAGTGGTGGCACTGGGCCCAGCCTGTGTCTGCTCCAGCAGGGAGGGAGCTGCATCCCTGCACCATGGCACAGGTGGGTGCATTCACCTGCCCATGTTAAGCCCAGTTGAGACAGTCCCCATGGATGGCAGCTGCCACTTCAGAGCTCGGTCTCTTCTCCAGGTGAGTGAACACCATGCTGCCCACTGCCTGTTCACCACCTGTGAGCCTTGGGGACATTCAATGTGTCCCTTTGAGAGGTGACTTTGGTATGGTGATTGGTGTGCTGACAGCTCAACAGCTTGGCATGAAGCACTGGGTGCTGACCCTCTGACAGCCTTAACAACAGGGATTTGTGGGCTCAGGTTCTGAGGCTCGAAGAGGCCCAAAATGAGCACATCAGCAAGGCAGCCATCTTGGGGTCCCCGCATCCTGGGCAGGCTGCCCTCAGTCCCTGGTGTCCTTGGCTTGAATCCTGCCTCTCAGCACACAGTCATGGCCTCTCTTTTTCACTTTTGTGGTTTTTGTTCCCTTTTTAAGGTCCCTGGTGGTGGGGATTCAGGCCCACCTGATGTGGTTGGCTAGACCTTAATTAACAACATCTTCCAGAGCTCCTTCTTACAAATGGCTCACAGCCCCATGAATGAGGGCTAAGGTGAAGGACAGGTCTGTGTTGAGGAATATAACTCAATGGGCCACAAGCTTTCCCACAATCTTGGGTGCCATGGCACAGTGCAGGCGATGGGAATGGAGCTGAGAGGCAGAGCACATCCTGGAGAGGGGCAGACCCCTGTGACATCTATTCGATGGAGCCAGAAGACAACCGAGTGAGAAGGCAGCCTGTGACCCACACCTGCTTTCTGCTCTGAAGCAGCACAGTTTGGCCAGCCAGGACGGAGCTATGCAACTAACCGACACATCCCCCACTGGCCACACACTACATAAAACTGAAATTCAGGTCACTGACCCCTTATTGCATAGGTCCTTTTTAAAAGCCACTGTTTGTTTTTCCTCCCCATAATTCACCAGCATCTACATTTATTTCCAGCCTCACATGCAGCTCTGCCACACAGCTTGAGGGAGAGGAAATAGTCTCTGGTGTGCTAGTAAAGTTAAGTAAAGCCAGTAAAGTACCGGAGGTGGACTCTGCAGGCAAGAACATCTGGGGCCGTAAGTCAGGGTGGAACTGCAGAATGCTGTGGATGCGTTAGCTATTCTCAGGCATGGGGCTCCTCACCAGCTGCACCCCAATACCTAAGATACCTTGAAGCAATTAAAGTCCCATGTCCTACTTCCAGAGATAAATTTCAGTAACTAGCAGATGAGATCTAAGTGACTACATATTTTATAAAGTTTCTCAAGTTATGCTTATAAGCAGCAAGATGTGGAAAGTGCTGCCCTAGAGATAAATATTCTTTTCCAGGGTAAAAAATGAGCTGGAACATGTGAGCAGTCTAGCAGGGATGCATGAGAGAAGTAGTGGCCAGAAACTCAAAGTTGCCAAAACTAGGTCTTAGAGCCATTTGAGGAGTTCTGTAAGTTCCCAAGTGGATATAAAAGGCCAAAGGGAATTTATGCCCCTTTTAAATGGGCAAAAATGGGATTTTGAGAGATTTCTCACTGGCAGATGAGAAAACAAAGAAACATTATGAACTTAAAGCACCTAACATCATCTGCTACATAATGGAGAGAAATAGGCTGAAACTAGAAAGGAAAAGCCAACCTCAGAAAGGAAAAGTTCTTACAGAATACAGAATATTTCATAAAACAAATACTTTATGGTAGTTTTAAGCAGTATGCATCCCAGAAAAATGTGTTAACCTTTGATGAGGTAGCTTAAGGTGAGACCCACTCCAATCAGGATGTGTCTGAATCCTATTACTGGAAACCTTTATATGAGAATGAAATCTAGAAAGAGAGAGGGAAAGCTACAGAAACAAGAAGGTGAAATGAACAAAACCTGGAAGAGAAGGAAGAGGCAAGCAGACACCTGCATGTGTCCTGCAATGCAGAGTCCAGGGCACCAGCAGCTGGTCTTCAGAATGAAAGCAATGCCTTGACGATGCCCTTACTTGGGCATTTTCCTGACATCAAAACTGTGAGAGAATAAATTCCCATTGTTTAAACCAACCCATTTCATGGTATTTTTGGAACAGCGTAGGAAACTAAAACAGATTTTGTAACGAGGAGTGTGGGGTCCTGTTATTGCAAATACCAAAAATGTGGACACAGCTTTGCAGTTGGGTGGTGGGGAGAGGCAGGAAGAATTATGAGGCACTTGATAGAAGAAGCCTAGATTTCTTTGAAGAGACTACTGATAGAAATATGGACACCAAATGTGCTTCTGATGAGGCCTTCGAAGGAAATGATGAAACTGTTATTGGACACTGGAGGAAAGGTGATCTTTGTTTAGTGTGGCAGAGAACTGGGGAAATTGAGTTGTGATGTTGGATGGGGGGACAGAACTTGAAAGCGATGAACCTGGATATTTAGCTGAGATTTCTAAGCTAAATGTGGAAAGTGAAGCATTGTTTCTCTTTGCAGCTTATAGTGAAATGAAAGAGGAAAAAGATAAGCCGAGAATTAAACTTCTTGGTATAAAGGAACTAGAATTGATGGTTTGGAGAATTTTGGGCTTCAGGAAAGTGAGTCTCCAGGGAATAGTGCCCTGTGTGAGGGTTTACTGAACATGGAACCACTCAGCAATTTCTGTGCATGCCAGGATTGGAGACACAGTTATCCAAGAAGGATCTGGGGAAATTCCTACTGTTTGGTGGTTTAGACTCTGCATACTACATGCAAAACCAAGATTTTTTGTGATATCTGTATGAAAGGAATCATTGCGAGCCTGGACTAAAAGGGGCAGAGAAAGGATAGATTGAAAGAAAAACCACTTCAAGAGCAGAACCATGGAAGCTGAGGCCAGTACCGAAGACTGGATTTTTTAAAAGCTTATCTTATTTGCATTTTTCTTTTCAGGCTAGGAAACCAAACCACCGAAATTAATCTCCACTCTATCTTACCTGCACTACCTTTAAATGTCAATGCATTCTTCCTTTCTCAAAGTTCCCAAAATCTTCTAAATGGCCAGTCTTCCCAGAACTGACCTCCTTTCTTACCTGTAAGGCTGGAATGCTGTCAGCCATGGAACTGGCACCAGAACTGATTCCTGGAGGAGCTTCTTGGGCATTGGTTACACACATGCTGTACAACCTTATCCCTTAGTGGTGGTGGTTTAAGTTTGCTAATGCTGCCAGGATACAATGTACCAGAGATGGACTGGATTTTATAAAGGGATTTATTTAGTTACAAATTTACAATTCTTTGGAGGAAAGGCAGCTAGCTTTCATCTGGGTTTCTCTGTCACATGGGAAGGCACAAGGTGATGTCTGCTGGCCAACCCTCCAGGTTTCTGGGTTCCAACAACTTTCCCCAGCATGATTGCTTTCTGCATCTCCAAACATCTGGGTCTGGGTCGGCTCTGAGCAGAGCTGTGCTGAGTTTTGTTGAGCTCTCTCTGACCTCTCTCTTTTGTTCTTCCAGCTAATTAAATTAAGCATCACTCACTGAGGAAGGCAGTCCCCTTAGCTGACCCCAGAGGAAATCAGCCATAGATGAAATTCACATACTGATGATTTAAGTCCACAGTGACAGAACAACAGGGTATCATCACCTGGCCCAGTTGACACCTGAACCTAACCACTACAGTGGGTTTGCCATACCTGATCCAATTTGATTTATTCTCAACTATAACTCTCCCCATATAGTTTTGACTGCAAAATAAGCT
Source organism: Myrmecophaga tridactyla (assembly GCA_004026745.1). Lineage (NCBI taxonomy): Eukaryota > Metazoa > Chordata > Mammalia > Pilosa > Myrmecophagidae > Myrmecophaga > Myrmecophaga tridactyla. Next base: position 42,534 of record PVIY010004111.1, read on the forward strand.
TCTCATTGAACTTTTGAAAATAACCATATTGTCATAGGAAGTAAAGCAACCCTGTACAAATATTTGCTTCAGAATTCTTTAGGATCAGGAAGAAATAGTATCATTTAAAGGGAGTTTTAATTTTTCTTCCCAAAGCATAGTCTTCTAGATAGAGGGTTAAAGAGAAAGTAAAAATGATGATAAAGAGCTTCCTCATAGTCCCATAAAAAATAGAACACTAAAAATCCCAGTGATATTCCAAGACAAATAACCACAGTTTTTCTTCCTCAGGTCATTCAGTTCTGGGTAATTAGTCCTGGTTTTCCTGGGTCTTTGGTCTGCAGCCTGCCTTCCTGAAGTCATCTGCTTCTAGACTAAAAAGAGACTTGAAAACTCGATGTGTCTCCTGGTGCAGTGTGACAACTGTCTAAGCAATGTCAGCTTGGAAGCCTCTCCACAAGCTTATTCCTTGAAGTATAAACACTGAGACTAAGTTCTTTCCCCAAGACTCAGAATACAGTCCATCTTCATTGAAGACCCAATTTCAACTCGAGCTCATAACAGAGCCTTCGGGCAAGCATGAGTGGAAAGTGGGAAGCACCTGCCATGATGGGAGTGAATGGTGAGGTAACCAACAGCATCAGCACTAAGGAAAGTTGTGTGTTCTCTCAGAGTGTGCCCCACACAACACACACAGGGACAGGCTACTGTGTCTCCTATAAGACAGACTGTATCATGATTGCTACTTGCATTAAAAAATATCTCCAGGGACTTTCAACTCATCCTAGAAGGAGTACAATCTCTAAAATACATTGCTATTAACAATAGCCTTCTATCTAAGTAACATTTATCAAGGAGAGGAAGGATGCACTTTTCATTTTGATTTGACACTCCCTGTGGAGCTGTTGTGTGGGGCTGAGTGATTTTAGAAACCTGGAGTAGTTATAAGACAAAGCACATCCTGCATGTTAGCTGGGGGCTTTCTGGGGCACTGGAAGATAGTCCAGGTGTAAAAGACACTTGGAATTTTTTCCCCCTGAATTTAATGTCTGATGTTGGGAAAGTAAAATAGCTCTCAGAGGAGAAATGTGGTCATTCATTTACACAGGCCCTTAAAACAACGAATCGTTTTAACTTGGCTCCCTATTAATCAAAGTGACAATACAATATTTTTAAATGAACATTAAAAGGTAACATAATTATAAGGGAACTTAGTTGTTGCAGGAGTTCAGAAGTTTTGAAGTTTGTTTAATAATCAAGGACATAAAGTCAGCACAAGGCACAGTAATTCTGTTGCTATTTGGGAAGATGAAACAGATGAATAACTTTTTGCTACCTGTACTTTTGAGCACACTGGCTACTCAAAGACAAATTTGTCATTTTAGCAGAAGGAAGACCAAATTCTACTCTTGCATTAACATAATACTTGGTAGCAAAAAAATCCCTAACTTTTTTAAATTTTTGAACAAAAAGCAAGCTGATGAATTTTAACATGTTTCAGTGCTTCCTTTCATATCCATTATCTGCAGTTATTTTAAGTAAAGGCACAGAACATTTTCTTTCTACACACCATTTACAACTTGCTATATCCATTTAAATTTTGCTTTCACTATCCTCTTTCACATTAAAAAAAAATAACACTCTCAATTTCCCTTGATTATTTTGTTTATTCACTTATACTTCTCTGTTATCATTGTTCCCAGTACAACACCAATCACTCAACTTTTAGCCAAATTATCTCACTTCTCTTTCACAGAAACATCTTACAAAATAGATCATCCAAAATAGATATCCAAAACCCACATACACAGCAGACCAGCCCCATTCATGACCCTAACATGTCCCCTGAGGAGCTCTGTGAAGGTGAGCTCAGGAGCATAAATGAGGAAAGTGCTAATCCCAAAATAAGGGAGCCGATGTTCCAGGGGACATGATGACAAAAGCTTCTGTTAAAAGAGCACTGTAAGTTATTTCATGACATTGAATATGTAAAGGGTGAAATGCTGAAGCTAATCCAAATGTGGAAAGGGACATGACAATTCACTTAGAGGCTCACCAACCAACCGAGCAAAGAAATAGTTCAAACTATTTTTGATAGGATTTTTATTTACATACAATTCATTTATGATAAATTCCACCCATTGGGATCTTAAAAAGTTTTTATAAAGAAATAAAATGCTCTAACCCTCAAGGTTTCTAATCATTTAAATTATGATTTAGTTTATATGAAATTAGAAATCAGTCATGGAAGGATGTTTGGGGAATTCAAAAAATGTGAAAATTAAACATACTCCTAAATTGCCAGTGGTTCAAAGAAGTCACAAGAAAATTACAAAATGCTTTGCAATGAATGAGAACAGAAATGTGACATGGCAAAAACTTTGGGGTTGCAGCAAAAGCAGTGGTTAGAAGGAATGGTATAGTGAAAATGCTTGCATGCTAACAGAGGGAAAAAAATCGATAACCAAACCTCTCATCATAAGAAACTAAAAAAGAAGAGCAAACTAAAGCCACAGCATCAGAAGAAAAGGATTAGTCAAGATTACAACATAAATAGATAAAGTAGAGAATAGAAAAATGAGAGAAAATCAATGAAACAACAAAAATCAGTCTTTGAGAAGTTCAACAAAATTGCCAAACCTTTTGCTAGATTGACCAAGAAAAAGAGAGAGAATGCAAATTATTAAAATTAGGAATGAAAGATGGGACATTGCTTCCCACCTTACACAAAAGAAAGAACTGGAAAAGAATACTATGGACAATTGTACACCAGCAAATTGACATGAAATAGACAAATTTCTAGAAAGGCAAAAACTACCAAAGCTGACTCAAGCAGAAATTTAAGAGTCTGAGTAAGTTTATTAAAAGCAAAGAGACAGGGTGGGCCACGGTGGCTCAGCAGGCAGAGTTCTCACTTGCCATGCCAGAGACCCGGGTTCGATTCCTGATGCCTGCCTGTGCAAAAACAAACAAACAAAAAGCAAAGAGACAAAATTAGTGATCCAAAACTACACACAAAAGAGCCCCAGCCCAGAGGGTTTCACTGCAGAGCTCTACAAAATTTAAACCTGACCCCATCCTTCACAAACCTTCCAAAAACAAGAAGAGGTGGGGATGCTTTCCAGCCCTTTCTAAAAGGCCAATATTACCCTAATACCAAAAGCAGAAAAAAAGGCATTTTAGAAAATTCAACACCCTTTCATAATTAAAACAAAGAAAACTCAGCAAAGTAGGAAGAGAAAAGAACTTCCTCAACCTGACAAAACATATCTAAAAATAACTACCATTAGCATCATACTTAATGGTAAAAACTAATGGAACTACAAAGAAGCAGGTTGCAGGATTCAACAACAGTACAAAATATCATAGGCATTTCTATACATTAGTAATTAAAATATCTGAAAATGAAAATAAGGGGGAAAAACATTTACAATAGAATAAAAAAGAATAGAGAACTTAGCAACAGATATTTTTTTAAAAGGCCAAGAACTGTACTTTAAAAACTGCATAAACATTCTTGAAGATGGTAAAGAAGGCCTAACTAAGCATAAAAGTACCCCACAGCCGTGGAAGACTCAGTATCCTGAAGATGACCTCACACAGCCCCGAGCTCACCCACCGAGTCAGCTCCATCTGGACTCTGTGCCCCAAGAGCATCCTCGGCAGGAGAGGATTTTGATAACCAAAGGGTTGCATGACCTGTGAACCCCAAAAGGCAGATATTGTGGAAGCCACTTTCTAACAATGCCCTTCAACTTTAAGTTAAAAATTCAAGTGCTTAGAAATATTAAAATATTCTTATAAATTACTATTAGGTCAAAGAGGAAATTCAATATACAATAATATATACTTTAGAAAAATTAAAAGAATATTATCTTTCCCAATTCATAGACTAAAAGCCACACTCCAAAATAGATAGATGACAGAGCAGAAGGAGGAAGGTAAGGAGGGAATTAAGCTAGAAAGAAGGAGGCTGCATATTAAATTTAAAAAGCATAATCACCACTATCAATAATTACATAAATATGTAAATAAATGAAGGAAAACAGAAGTGAGAAAAATAAAAATAAGTTAAAATTAATCCATTAAAAATAATGTAGTTTATTTAAAAACCCAAGAACTTGGTTGTTGAATAAATAATACATAGAAAGTAGAAATATAACTCTGGCAAATCCAATTTAGCAAAAAAAAAAAAAAACTGAACAAAATTTAATGAAAAGTCACTGAGCACAGATTTGGAACCAGAGCAAGGAGCAGTCATATAAACCGCCATAGCCCACTAGATTATAAATTTCTTCAGTGGGATCCATTTCTAATACATCTTTTTTTAAATCTGTTTTATTTTCTAGAAGCCTCCCAAGAACACACAATAAAAGTTTTTTTATTTGATTGTTTGGTTTTTACCAAAATCTGTTTTTGCTAACAACCAAAAAAAATTCCTACCTTTTATTCAAACACTTAGCAATTGAGAAATCTACTGATTTAGCTTTATTTCTTTTTTATTTTTTATTAAAGAAGTTTACAGAAAAGATCACGCATGAAATAGAGTTTCCACATGCCACCGTATTATTAAACACATTGCAATATGTGGTACATTTGTTGCAACTCATGAAAGGACATTTCTATAATTGTACCACTATGGCCATCCTTTACAACAGGTTTCACTTTTTCAATAGGTTTTCACTTTTTAAAATAAGTTTCACTCAACAAGTCTTGTGTTTTTTTTTAAAGTTCTATTCTAGTAACATATATACAACCTAACATCTCTCCTTTTAGCCACATTCAACTATACAGTTCAGTGCTGTGAATTATGTTCACATTTCAGAGCTGCCATCACCACCATCCATTACTAAACTTCTCCCAAATGGAAACGGTACAGGCTAAGACTCCAAAGGACCCTCTGCAAAGCACATTGTGTCTTATTTCCTGTCCAGGGAAGACAGATCATGAACATAACACACCTTTGATATTTTCCAAAAAAGAGCTTTTCAGAAAAAAATGCAACCAAAAGCAAATTATTCTTCAGGTACTGTGGTAGTTAGATTCAGTTGTCACCTTGGCCAGGTGAAGGCTCCTAACTCTGTTGCCGTGGACATAAGCCAATGGTAGTGAACCTCATCTGTTGCTGATTACATGTGCAGTTGGCTAGGAGGTGTGCCTGCTGCAGTGAATGATGTTTGACTTAATTGGCTGGTGCTTAAATGAGAGAGAACAATATAGCACAGCCTAACAGCTCGGCACTCCTCATCTCAGCACTCACGGCTCAGCCCAGGCCTTTGGAGATGCAGAAAGAAGTCACCCCAGGAAAAGTAGTTGGAACCCAGGGGCCTGGAGAGAAGGCCGGCAGAGACCATCCTGTGCCTTCCCACATAAGAAAGAACCTCAGTGGAAGGTTAGCTGCCTTTCCTCTGAAGAACTAATAAAATAAATCCCCTTTTATTAAAAGCCAATCCATTTCTGGTGTGTTGCATTCTGGCAGCTAGCAAACTAGGATAGGTACAGAAAGGCTTACTCAGTCCTGGTGCCAGAATGTCCTTCTGGCTTGAAACCCTAGGCCTGGTGAAAAGCCAAAACAGTGGGTCCCAAGGCTCATCTTTTTATTTAGGTGTGTCTGGTTAAAATCAAAATTCAGTCTAATGTTACAACAGAAGGATGACATTGCAAAATGTCATGTGCATCCTTAGAAGAGAGTGAGGAGAGAGGAGCCCGGGCCTCCAAACCAGCCAGCAGTGCCTGCTGTGCACCTGGTCCTGAGGACCCTTGCAACACCCAGCCAAGTTGCCCCCAAATGCAGGCCCTAATCCAAATCCCTTACCCCCAAATTTAGGTGACTCAATAAATGTGAAAAATTCAAATCTATTCCACATTAAAACAAAACAGAACTTCAGAAGTTCTCTTCAGAAGACAGCCTCTGTCCTCAGCACCCCACCGCACGTCATCTTGAGTAGTGGCTGGACCGGCCTCGGACGGCGCCCTGTGCCTGTCCTCCTGGCCTGTCCCCGCCCTCACTCCCCCTGCCCCCTGCCACCCTCATGCCACCATCATGCCCCCACCACCCCCGCCTACATCATGCCCACGCTCCTGCCCAGCATTGAAGGGTCCCCAGGGGGTCAGTGTTGCCCAGCCAGGCAGTTGCATTTCCCACACCCAGTTAGGGGATGTGAGGGCCAGGAGCAGCAGGACTACGCAGCCATGGGGGCTGCAGGCGGGTCCACGTGGGGTGAGGGGGCAGGGTGCAGGGTGCAGGAGCCAGGGCTGCAGGGGGTAGGCGGCAGGGGGCCAGGGGCACAGGGGACAGGGGTGCAGGGGTGCAGCGGGCAGAGGCCAGGGGTGCAAGGTTTAGGGGCCAGAGGGGCAGGGGGTGTCCCCAGCAGCCCAGAGCTGACTCACGCAGGGGGCACAGTGACTTACCTACAAATCCTTTTTAATACTATCTCTCCCCTTATTTGTCCTCAAATACTTAATCATGAATTTTACAAAGTGGGAATGAGCACCCCAGGGAAAGTCAGAGAAGCGGCTGTGATAAGTCATTGTTTGGTGACACACCGGAAACAGCTAAGCAGCTGCAATTGCACTTGGTTTCAAATCCCCATAGAGATGATATCATATATCTTTGATTACATCTAGGAGCTTCTCCAAACAGCCCCCGGGGAATGTGGGAAAGTCCAGGCTCTTTGTACCATCTCAGCAAGTTTAACTCCAACTTGCTGAGGTTCACCCAGTGGTGGGCTGTCCCGCTGAAGTCAGAGCAAAGTCAGGAGAAGATTCTAGGTTCAAGAGAGAGTGCAGAACACACCGTCCTCTTAGAATCACATGAACAAAATGTAAAGAAAGGAAAAGATACAGCAGAGAAGCCAAAAGCCTGGGGCATCGATGAGGGAGACCCAGCAGTAGTCTTCTGCAACCCGGAGAGGAGATGATGCGCATTGGCTGGCATGTGGCACAGCGCAGCTGCCACCTAAGACCCCAGGGGCTGCACACCTGGGCTGGCGACCTGGGCAGCCCCACAGGAGTCAGCAGGGACAGCGAGGGCAGGGGTGGAAAATGGCTCAAAGGCAGGGCAAAATGTAGCTCGGAGGGGTTGAGCCCCACGCCCACTCACTTCCCCAATCCTCTAAACCTCAAGTGGAATGCAGCAGATGTTTACACCCACAGCAAAAAAAATGTCTTTTTTGGAAGGAAACTGAACTGAGCAAGCCATCATGGCAATGCTCTTGAGTTTAAATGCACACGCACACACGCACACACACAAAGAGATAATCGGCTCTGAAGGAAAGATATAATTCAGGAAAGAGAAGCTTCCTTTAAACCTCTAATCAATACCCTCACATAATGTCTTGGTGGGCCTTATGGGGAACATACTGAGATCTGCATGCTGGCAGTGAGGGATGCAGGAAGGGGGGGTGGAGGGGATGCCTATATGCCGAGCGATGGCAGGGGAGGCCCCGGCCAGCCCACCTGTGCTCAGGTGCCAGGAGTAGCCCTGGGGATCTTTCTAGAATTGCAGCATTGACTGATTGTCAGATGGTGGCCTTCCAGGAGGGGCTTTGTGCAATTCCCAGGAAGGACTCCAGGCGAGCTTCCCTGCAGCTGGCAGCAGGGATGAGGACCTCTGCCTGGGGTGGGATGCCAAGTGGCACTCTAGAGTAGGCACCACATGTAACCTTCAAACCCACCCTGTCGGGTGGGCCACACTAGCTCAGCAGGCAGAGATCTCACCTGCCATGCCAGAGACATGGGTTCGACGCCCAATGCCTGTCCATGCAGAAAAAGAAAAAAGGCCACTCTATCCACAAAATTACAAAACAATCACAAATAAATTAACAAGAGAAAAAGAAATTGCCCTTGAAAATTAAAAAAAAGAAAATTGCCAAGTAAAAATGCATAATAGAAGTATATTTGAAGTCAAGAAATCTAAAATCCATCACACAGGGTCCAAATTATTAGCAAAAATATCAGAGATACAAAAGTTTAGGCCAAGAGCACCAATATTTGAGAAATAAGGAACAATGAAAATGATTGGAAGAAAATCAGCAAACATTAATAGAATAGAATTTGCAGAAATTAGGGAAACAAATAAAATGGAACCACCACATCATAAACAAGAATTTTAAAAGATGATCCACAATGGGTGGAGGTGGCCTAAGCGTGCACGACTGGGGGAAGGCAGTGGGGACTGTGGCATATACGTACAGTGGAGCACTGAGGGACCACAAGGAATGAAGCTGTGAGGCAGGCAAGTAGCTGAATAAACCTTAAGGGTTTCATGTTGCATGAAATGTCAGAAACAAAAAGACAGATATTATCATGCCTCAATCATATGGTCTAACTATAATATAAAACTCAGTAAACTGAAGTCGAGAGCATGGGTTATCAGGTTGGGGCCTATTATAAAGAGTCTGAGATTGTAAGATCTTACAAGTCACATATGTTCAGGAGTTGTAACTGTTATTTCTAAATTCTGAGATACTGAGCTGTTTGTTTATAACCTGGTCATTCTCAGAATCTTCGGGTAATTATGAGATACCTGAGACTCTGAGTTAGAGCTCTGAAGCTAGGAAAGTCAGCAGTACCCCATAGAGCAACTGTTTAAAAGTTGAAAAAGGAATCAGACTTCAGGCAGAGATATGAATGAAGCAGATATGAATGGGACAAAGGTACATTAGAAAATGGAGTAAAGGATGATATCATCCATATTTTAAAACTTCAACTTCTGTGTGACACCAAAGGGAGAGATTTTTATTTGGGGTAAAATTTGCATTTTGGGTTGGACATTATCTAATTTAACTTTATGGTCAGTTTAGTTGAACACCATAAGCACATGAAATCTTGAATAGGCATGAGATCTTGTTGGTTTGTCCAGGTTAGTGTGATGCTCCAGTATATCCCAGAGTAATTTGGACAGAGAATAGAAAAAAGTATTTGCAAAGTCCCCTTGGGGGACTGGGGAGAAAGGAGGAAATATTCAACTTTTCTTTCTGGGGAATTCCTGATACTCTCACAAGCAGTGGATACAATCAAGTCAATAGGTTATGACCTCGATTTATGTAACTTATTCCTGCAAAAGATAGTCTAAAGCTACTTATATTTATGCCTAAGAGTCACCCCCAGAGAACTTCTTTTGCTGCTCAGATGTGGTCTTTCTCTATAAGCAATTTGGTAGGTGAACTCACTGTCTTGCCCCCTAAGTGGGACATGATGCCCAGGGGTGTGAATCTCCCTGGCAACATGGGACAGAAATCTGAGGATGAGCCAGGACCCAGCATCAAGGGATTGAGAAAACCCTTTTGACCAAAAAGAGGAAAAGAGAAATGATGCAAAATAAAGTTTCATGACTGAGAGATTTCACACAGAGTCAAGAGGTTATTCTGGAGGTTATTCTTATGTATTTTATAGATTTCCCTTTATAGTTTATAGTACATTGGAGTGGCTGGAGGGAAGTACCTGAAACTGTAGAGCTGTGTTCCAGTAGCTTTGATTCTTGAAGATGATTGTACATTGATATAGCTTTTACAGTGTGACCTTGCGATTGTGCAAACCTTGTGTGTGATGTTCATTTTATCCAGTGTATGGACAGATGAGTAAAAAAAAGGATAAAAAATAAACAAATAATAGGGGCATGAATAAAGGATAAAAAATGGAGTAGATTGAAATACTAGTGGTCAGTGAGGGGGAATGGTAAGGGGTATGGGATGTGAGTTTTTCTTTTTATCTCTTTTTCTGGAATGGTGCAAATGTTCTACAAATGATCATAGTGCCAAATACACTATTATGTGATGATATGAGCCATTGATTGAATACCATGTATGCACTGCATGTGTGTTAAGATTTCTCAAGAAAAATATTTAAAAAAAGAATCAATGCAAGAAAGCAATAAATTAAAAATGAATGTAAATTGATTTGTCATTGACACCTAAGTAAAACTACATAAAGTCTGTACTGCTATACACCGGACACTGCTTTTTTTTGGTGTAGCTTTTTGAGGTATGATCAACATACGATAAACTGCATAGTTTTTAAGAGTACAATTTCATGAGCTGTAATATAGGTATATACCCATGCAACCATCACCATAATCAAAATAATAAGTATGTCTATCACCTCCAAGGTTGCCTCTTGTCTGTGTGTGCCCATTCCCTCTGCCCCCGTTACTCATCTCATCCCCAGGTATCCACTGACACACTCCCTGTCCAGTCATCTGTGCTTCCTGTCCAGTCATCTGTGCTTCCTGTCCAGTCATCTGCTTTCCATCACTATAGGTTAATTGCATTTTCTAGAATTTTAATAAATGGAATTATATAGTAAAAAAAAATGAAACCCAAATCTGCTTATGAAATTTCAGAACACCAAAAATAACGACAAGATCCTGTAACTTTGAGACTAGGCCTGGCGGTAGGAGAGTGGGGGAAGAACTGGAAAGGAAAAGCAAACATCTTCCAGAGGAAAAAGTATCATCATGCTAACTTCTGAGTTATGAGAACATAGCCTCCACACCTCTAAAGGAAAATGACCTTCAATCGAGAACTCCATCTCAGACAAAATTATAAATCAATAGTGAGCTCAAAATAATTCCTCTATCAGGAAGTTGCTTAAAGGTATTTCCTGATAAAAAAAGAGGGGATGTTGAGGAAGAGAAAGGCTGATATTAAAGAATGAAATTGAGATCCAACCAGGAGAGAAATGAAGGGAAGCCAAGCCTGAAAGTGATTCAGTACAGCCTAGAGTGGGTAACAAGAGAAGTGAAGCTTCCTGCAAAATGGCAGTTCTTGGATTAGAGGGAAATACTGACATTTTGGACAAATATAATATTTTCTAAAGGCAGACAAGACTAAACTACTAAAAAAAAAAGGGAATTGGAAACAACTAAAAGAAAAAGGAAAATGCTCAAGAAATAAATTAAGTCATAGTACCCTGGCTCTGCAGTGAACAATTTTACTTGATCAATAAAATAAATCCACTCTATTGATTTTAAACTTTCAGAAAGAAACTTTGGCCAATGCACAGGAGACTTAATTAAGGTTGAAGACTTCAAAGAAGTAGGCTGTAAAACTTCTCAATTTATGATTATATACACACATTGTTTTGAAACATGGCAGAAACTGCAGAACTCAAAACAGAAATTCTTTAAATAACTATTTCTGTTAAGTAGAATTGGGCATGGGTCAAAATGGGGTGAGAGACTGTTCCTTATAAGCCTCAAGTTTCCTGTTTGACCTGTTTGATCATGAAAATAAATTACTTTCATGAAGTCACAGATAGGTGATTCAGATGGTAGGAAAATGATAGACTAGGTATGGACTGATAAATATAGATATCTATCTATCTATCTATCTATCTATCTATCTATCTATCTTTCAGAAAGAAACTTTGGCCAATGCACAGGAGATAGAGAGATAGATAGATAGATAGATAGATAGATAGATAGATAGATAGATAGATAGATAGATAGATAGATAGATAGATAGATAGATAGATGGATGGATGGATGGATGGATGGATGGATGGATGGATGGATGGATGGATGGATGGATGGATGGCAGAAAGATGATGATAGAGAAAAAGAGAAGAAAAAAGTGAATCTGAAAAAATGCATGGGGAACTAATTCATAGATGATTCCTGCTCCCTTCCATCACTTGACAATTAATCCTATTATGAATCACTTTTGATTGAAGAAAGATAGTATCCAAAAAGTTAAAAATAAATACCCACTACTTTTATTAAATGATACCTTTAAGCAAAAGACAACATGATACAACAAATACTCACTTCCCCAGGGCTAATTTCTACAAAAGAGATATGTAAACGGCATCTCCTGCCCTCAACTACAGCCATAATTTATCTGTCGAGAATGACAGTTTTCACAAATAAGTGCAAAGTAGAATAACAAGTGCCAAAAAATATAGATAAGGCACTTAAGAAACTGTGAAAGAGGGAACCTCGCATACAGTTGAGGAGCGGCGAGGTCCCGGAGGAGACTCGGTGTGAAAGAAGGAAGCAGCAGCACAGTCCAGTGCAGGAGGCAGCCCAGGAGAACCAGTCCTAAGAGTTGCAGAGGATCTCGAATGCCAGGAGTGCACATTATTTTGGGTCCATTGACTGGGTTTTCCCAAGTGTGGTGAGAAGCAGGGATATGTGTCCATCGGGATACTCTAGGTAATGGTGATAGCAAACACGCTTCAGAGAACAAAGGCTTCTTCACCCAGCGTAGCCCGGCAGCTTGATGGGAGAGGGATTTGCCCCTGGAAGACACCTCAGGGGCCGGTCCGAGGGAGGAGTCGCCATCTCAATCACTGCCATGGCTACGCTGGGGGGACAGAGCTCTCAAGGCTCTCGCAGTGGCAAGTAAATGTCAACCCAGAGAGAAGGGTCTCATTCCTGCTCACATCTCCTAGCCAAGAAGAAGTAACAATCCTAGGACCAGCCACAGGGGAGCAGGAATTGCGTGCTCACCTGAAGTGGGAAACGCCTGGGAAGTATCACAGCGACTACAGGGGGCTGTAGCAAGACAGAGAATTTCTCAGGAAAATAAACGTGGTCACGAGTATGCATGATTAAGTATAAAGTCTTATGTTCATTAGGCCAAAAACCCATTCCACTAAGTGAGGCAGTTACTTATGCTAGCTGGCTAAACCAAGTATCGCTTTTTATGCTGCAAAGAGTGTAATCAGCTTAGGGACTTAGAATAACTATCCAACAGGACTTATTAGGAGAAGAAGACTCAAAGCCAAGGAAGTTCTAATTTTTTTCAATTTGATTTTTCCTGACTTATTCCAATTCCCACACAATTTTGATGGTAAACCCTGTTGATGAGATTTCTGGAAAATATGTTTGCCAGAGGTAATAAAAAGAGAGCAGCTTTGAGATAACAAATGCATTAGAGACAGCTTCTAAAGGACAACACTGAAATACTCAGGGCACATCGTTTTTCAGCTAGAGTTGATTTTCCCATACGTGAGACACATGAAGTGGACAATTCTAGCAAGTTTAGCTTGCATTTTGTCCACACTACCACCCTACATCTACCCAACCTTGTTAAGGAACAGAGGCAAGATCTCCTGGTAAGTCCAGGGATGGCTGAGGAAGTTCGAAACCATCATGGGAAGTGAGCCGTAGCCTTCCGCAAAAGCCCTGTCCCTACCTCACCAGCTGAGAGCCCTGGGAGAGGAGGGAAGAGAAGGCACAGTGGGCCTATAGCCACAGTGAAAGGAAACAGGAAACCATTTGAAAAGCCTTATTTGAGGCAAGATCTTTGGATGAAAGAGATACATCCTAACCTCCTCCCATGAGCGACTTTAGGGTGCAGTCATTCCTTAGTCATATTTCAATACCTTGTGTCATTGTTGTTTTATTTCATATTGAAAAGGAAATGATAAGCTATGCAGAAAAATAATTTTTAATTTATGGAGGAAAGTATGCTTCACTGCTTGCATCATTTTCTCCATAATTAACTACCTGTACTCATGACGTGGAAGCAAATGGCTGGAACTGCTCGTTGAGAGTGTTACAAATACCAACCAGCAGCATGGACCACTGATGCCAAGGAAGCCAGAGCAGATTGATGAGGCCATCATCGTGGAACTATTAAAGATTCTAAAAATATGTCTATTAACCTTGCCAGCATCCATTCCCATTGTAGCAAATGCACAAATGACAAAGAATTCCACAATCAGATTAGCATTTCAAGATTTGACCATTTAATTATTATATGAAATTATGCAAATGCCATATGATGGTAATCACAAGGCACCTTTGCATGTCTTTTTAAAATTGTTTTGAAAATGTGTTGTATATCTTTTCAGATAAGATCACAGTACCCTTGGAAGTGTTACTTGAATTCTTAGATTCAAAGGAAAATCTAGAATATTAACTAAATGATATGTCCAAACAATCCTATCTTGGGCTAAGAATGTTTTTTCTTCAAAGGCTTCAAATAGATTTAGATATGAAACAAACAAATTTGTGGCCAACCGGTGGGTGTTAAGAACAAATAGAGTGGGAGATCATATGCTTTGGAATCGGTGCCTCCTCTAGTACAAGGTTAACAAGCTAATAAGCTACTTGGCTGCTGTGCACTTTAGATTCTTACCTGTGAGATGGAGATTATAATGTTCACTCCACAATTAACTGAAATAAATGAGAAATCTTGGTAAAATATGCATTGCAGTGCCTATCTGGCACTGTTACCTGGCAGGTAAACAATTATGTAAATTTTCAATCAAAATGGTATTATCAGGGAAAGCCACTTGCCCACTGTAAAGTAAGAGAAAATGTTATAAAGTAACTACAAGTCACATAACCCACAGAGGTTTAGACTACTTTACAATTAATACATAATATAAGAAGTGTTTTACATGGGGGAAAAAGTTGAGACACTTTTCATCCCATATCAACACTGGAGTAGAGAACTTTAACAAACTAAATTTGAGGAGAGAGAGGTGTGGTAATACTGCCCAATTGGTGAGATGTATAAAAGGAAGGGACAACATGCACAGAACATACTCAGCAGTTACTGTCAGGATAAAAATATTGCAGGAAAAGAAGACCTTATTCAGTAGACATACTGTACCCACAGTTGTTTCTTTAAAAAAATAATGAAACTGATATTTTCAACAAAGCTAAAAATTTTCACTTTTATTGAACAAGTTAATTTGCATAAGTAAGATACATTTAAAGTGGGGAAAGAAGTCAATATTCATATTTTGATGTTCCACCCAGTTTTACTCTAAAACCACGTAATTTTCTATCTTAAGAGCAAAAATAAATTCGATTAATTTGAACTTCATCAAAATTAAAAACTTTTGAAATTCAAAGCATACCTTCAAGAAAGTGAAAATACAGAATACAGACAGAAACATTTACAAATCATACATCCATTAAGGAACTTACAACAAGAATTTGTAAAGGTCACTCACAACTTCACAGTTGCTCGAAAACAAATTATCCAATTTAAAATGGGTAAAATATTTGACTAGACATTTCACCAAAGAAGATATACAAATGGCAATAAGGACATAAAAAGGTGCTCAGCATGACAAGTTCATAGAAAAATGCAAATTGAAATATCAGAGTACCATTTTACAGGAGGGTTATAATTTAAGAAGACAGACGATAAGTGTTAGCAAAGACCCGGGAGGAAATGGAGAAACTAGAACTCTTATATACCATTAGGAAAACAGTTCAACATGGACTTACCATATGTCCAAGCAATTTCACTCTTAGGTTTATACCCAAGAGAATTAAAAACATATATCCATATAAAGACTTGTGCGTGAATATTTGTAGTAGCATTATTCTTAAAGTCTCAAAAGTGGAAACAACCCAAATGGCCATCAATGGGTGAAAAGCTAAACAAAACGTGGTATACACATACAATAGAGTATTAGTTCACAATAAAAAAGAATGGAAACTAATTATATGCAACAAGCATGAAAGAATCTCAGAAACTTCTGCCAAGTGAAAGAAGCAAGACATAAAAGACCTTACATTGTGCCCAGCCCCCACTTATATGAAATGTCTGGAAAAGGCAAAAACACAGAGCAGACCAGTGGCATCCTGGGAGGGGGGTGGGGTGGTGTGGGGCACCCAATGGGAAGAAGCTACAAATGGCCATGGTGACCTTTCCGAGGTGAAGGGAGTGTTCTGAAATTAGATGGTGGTGAAGGTTTCAGGACTCTGTGAATTTACTAAAAGTCACACTCAAAATGGATGAATCTCATGGCATCTACATCACACCTCAGTAAAGCCCCTTACTAATGAAGGAATGAATAAATGAATGAAACTGCCAACTACCTTGACACAATTAGCAGATCCACATACCCAGTGGAGGACACTTCTCAACCGCGAGTACCAGCTTAGATGTCTGACCTGCAAGGTCAGGCAGAAAACACAAATGGGGGTGCACAGGCAGCCGATGTTAGCTCAGGAACAAACATTCAGCAAGTTTGTCTCCTGCGCCCGACGCCAGTGCTGGGCTGCACAGCCCCATGGCGAGTTGCACAGCTCTCCCATCGTTTCAGCTGCTGGCAGCATGTGACTGCTGAGTGCTTTAAATGAGGCTGCTGAGACTGAGGAACTGAATTTTTAATTTTCTTTCAGTTTAATTAACAAAATTAAATAGCAACTTGTGCCTACCGGGTCTCGTATTTGTGAGTGCTGCCTTCCACTAATCTGGAAAACAGATGGTCCTTTCGGGCACTAACCCAATCTCTCACTTCAAAGCTAGTATGGTCATCAATTTCACCAAGATGGCCCCCACTGAAACTTTACTCCATGGGAAAGAAATTTGAGGAGACAAATTGGTGTGTACATATAGTCAGGAAAAGAGCCTGTGAGCTAGTATTTTCAAAGAGTCAGGAAAAATAATCATGCCCAAATAGATTCATTACAGGGAAGGAAACTAGTGCAGGAGAGACCCAGGAGTGTGGCAGCATGTTCTAAGGTGTTCCAAATGACCCTTCTGTTTCCCTCTAGCTCTTCCACCCTGCCATTTACACGGCTGCCTCTCAGTTCCTGGAGCTGATCACCCCAGGGGATGGCAGCTCCATTGTTGACATGGGACCTTCATTAGCAAGAGCAGGTCTGGCATTAGGCTAGAATATGACACCTTGAGCTTTGACATGTGGATTTCGAGTTGTCTAGACATTAAGGGAAACATCTCTTAGCTGCTAGAATAATCATCTCAATTCCCCAGTTATTCCAGACACAAAGTGAGGAGCATATTCCCAAGTTGATCTGATCTTGTATTTATTTACTGAAGCCACTGCCCACCCTCCCTCCCCAGTCACACACACCTGCCCAGCAGAAGCCTGATCTTATTGCAGCACTCGGCCAACTCTGCACGCTCCAACCCTTGCAGGGCATCTGGCCAACACAGGACAAATGTGACCCGAGAAAGACAATGGCACAGACCTGCTTTTTTTCTAGCTCAAATTATTTCAAGTGTCCCCCTGGGCAAGCTCAGTTCTTCCTCCAAACAGCACTGAAAATAGGAAAAGGAGTCTGTCCACCCTTGGTCAAGAGTTCACTTTTAATCTTCTGAAACCTGGTTTTGTAAGTGTTTGTGCTTTTTGGAACTCCAAGCCTGGCAGCTGGCCTCCTTCCCCAGCTGCCCTTCCTGTGTTCATTGTGTGGGCTTGTCGTGGCCACATGAGACCATCCAGCACCATCAAAACCATCAACTCCCTGAACACCAACACTCCCATACACATACTCACATACACACACTCACACACACACACTCACATCCACACACACACACATCCACTCATTCACATATACACTCAGGTCCACACACTCACACACACATTCACATCCTCCCATTCACACACTCACATCCAGACACTCACACACTCTCATGTCCACTCGCTCACATCCACACACTTTCACTCACACATATGCATGCAATTCACAATGCACACTCTTGCACACTCACAGTCACACACCCACTTACACTCTCATGCACACACACTTATATGCAGACACAACAGACTATCTCACATCTGCTTGTAGTTAATGACGGAGCCCTGCATGAGGCCCTTCCTCTCCCTTAAACTCAGCAGGCACCTGTCTCACGTCCAGGACTGAGCTGGAAGGTGAGCCCCCCGCATTTGGAAATGAGCTTTCTCTCAGCGTTTTTGTCCTTCGTCAGCTACGTTGCCTCTTCAGATGCAAGTGCACAAGCTTGGGAAGCAAAGATGTACTGTTGTATGCCAACCTAGTTTCCTGCCAGAGTTGATGCACACTGCCACAATTAAAACCCACACTGCACTTCTGCAGCCT
This sequence comes from Myrmecophaga tridactyla, assembly GCA_004026745.1. Taxonomy (NCBI): domain Eukaryota; kingdom Metazoa; phylum Chordata; class Mammalia; order Pilosa; family Myrmecophagidae; genus Myrmecophaga; species Myrmecophaga tridactyla. The sequence continues at coordinate 60,292 of PVIY010004111.1, forward strand.
GTTACCGTCTTCAGGAACTTTTCACATGTATTTTTAAGAATTCATCTCACAACAACTCTGTGAGGTGACTAGGGCAGGGATTCCTCTCTCCAACCCTGGAAGGAGATGAGGGAAGTGACTCCATTAGCAGATGGCCTCCCCCAACCCAGCTGCTGCCCTCCGGCTGCCCCCACCCTGGGCACTGACCTTGGTTGCAGCGCTTGAGAAGGAGGCCAAAACTGCAATTTCATTTCGTAACTTTTATATTTCTATATTTTCAAATATTACAAAGAGTTCTCAGATGCCCTTCAACAAATTCAATAAATTTTAACATCTTTTCATATTAGAAATTATTGTTTCTAAACCTTGGAGAGTAAGTTGCAAATTGCATGCAACATTATTTCTAACTACTTCAAGATATGATTCGTAAGAACAGAGAAGTTTTCCATCAAAACCACAGCACAATAATCAAGGCAGGAAATACCATTAATATTTAATTTATGTCAACTCTCCCAATAAATTTTTCATGGATATTTTCCCCAGTCTAGGAGCCAATCCAAGCCCACACATTACATTTATGTGTAAACACTTATAGATTTTCTTTGATCTGAAAATGTTCCTTGGCCTTTCTGTCATAATTTGACATTTCTTTAAGAGAACAGGCCTTTTATTTTGTAGTAGGCTACTCCTCTTGGATTTTGTGTGTGTATGTGTGTGTGTGTGTGTGTGTGTATGTGCGTGCATGTATGCATATATATAATTTCCTCAAGGTATGCATTTTGGCTAGAATCCTACTAAAGTGATGCATTGTCTTTCTGTGATGTAGGACTGTTCCATAAGTGGTGACATTAACTTTGATTGCTTGAGTTGAGGAAATGTCCAACAGTTTGCTTCACTCTAAAATAACTATGCCCTAAATAATTAATAGTAATTTTTCAAGACTATACTGAGACTGTGTAAATATCCTGTTCCTTATCAAACTATCACCTCATTGTTTTAGCATCCATTAATGAGCCTTGCCTGAATCAACGGCTCTCAAAATGATGTTTATTCCCCCCTCCAAAATCCCTCCCACACCCATTAGTATTTTATTAAGACTATACATTCCTGCTCTAAGGAAGAGTTTTTCCTTCTCTCCCATTCATTAATTCATACTTTTACTTATTTAAGAACACTGAACTCATGGACCTCCCCCATAGGTCACAACCCATCACAGTCACTGATTTTGATGCTCTATGTGCCTGATGTGGCGACACTGAAGCTGGACTTTGGGCTCTCCTCGACCTTTCCAGAAAGTTCTGTCAATTTATTGAACCTGTATTTTCCCTGCTTGAAATCAGTCATTTCTCCAAGGGCCCTTGGTTATTTGGTGGTGAAAAAAAGCATAAAAAAGCAAGATGTGGGACTTTATATTTCAAAAATGCTCTGTGTTCTAACATTGTAACAGAGGACCTGGACTGACAGCCCATGTGGCCCCTCCTCTCCTGACTGGGATTGCAAAGCTGTGGGAAGATGCCACCATTCTCACCTCCAGTGCTGGAGGAGACGAGGGGAAGCCCAGGCAAGTGAAATGGTGGATGCCTCTAAACCATTTTGGTCAGCTCTGGTGATGCCAGTGTGATGTTAAAAGCTGGGCGCATCCCCACCCCTTCTTCCAGAGGAGAGACTGGATCAAAAAAGATGCACTTGGAGCAAGGGCCACAGCTAGGAAAGCTAAGGAGAAGCCCTAGAAAAGCCAAGGAGAAGCAGTGGCATCCCAGAGCTGGTGCTCATGAGGGAACAGACCCAGATGGGAGGAACTGCATGCTCCCTGCAGGATTAAGAGGTATTTAGGTCTGGAGCTCACTGGGGGAGAGTCTGCCTTCCTCGCGGGTAGCAGGGTGCTGTCTTCAGGAGAGTGCAAATGTCCCTCCAGATAAAACATGTTTTTAAGCAGCATGAGAGGGAAACAGCCTCAGAGCTCCCCATCAGAGAGACCAAATGGGATTAGAAATTCCCATTATATTCCCCAATGAAGTAACAGCACTCAATTCTTCACACTTCAGTAATGGCCAAAACTTGGCACATCTCAGGTGCAGCTGAGGACAGAGATTCACAAAATGTCAGAGGAGATGTAATGCCTTGGTGTCTTTCTCTGGTGGGAAGGGGCCACTTTCATCAGAGAGGGAGAAGGGCCAGAACCTGCTTAGGGACCGTGGGTCCAAGGGGCCATGATGGGCTGGCCCAGGACATAAGGAGCTGGATGGGGTGGGGCTCTCGTGGAGAGTGGCGCCAGCCTTACTTCCAGCGTGTCCCTTGGCCTGGAGTTCGGCTGGAGGATGGCCCGAGGTGCCCCGCGCTGCAGCCTGGCTTTGCTCGGAAGGTGGCTCCTGAAGACGTGGTCAGGCCCAGTGGGGCACTGACCTCCTCTTGTAGGGACCCAAGTGGGGATGGGGGTGGGGTGCCGCCATTTCAACAGCGAACTGCAATCCAGCCAGAGCTTCGGCAGGCACAGAAGCCCGTGGGGACGATTTCTCCAACTCCCGGGGGCACTGCCGCAATGGGTGGGCTGCGGCTGCAAAGCTCTTTTCCCAGCCACAGACTTGGGGTTCAGATCTCCCCCAAGCCCCTGGCCTGCCAGACATTTCCTCCCATATTCTGATCTTCTCCAATGCTGGCCTGTTACCTGCTTCCTCAATCCAGTCTGCCCCCTGCACTCTGTCCACGTCCTCACACTCAGCCCATCAGCCATCGAGCCTCCTTGGCACCTCGGGGATCTGTCCTTTCCTCCCTGCGCTGCTGGCACTGCCCCTCGGGCCAGCTCGCATGGTCTCACCAGGTCTGTCCCTTTGGACCGGGCCCATTGAAACTGGCCCCTCAGCAGACGCATGCTGCGGTGAAGACTCATCAGTCTCCTGCCATCAGCTCTGGGGGTCTGTCCACACTTCCTGCCGCTTGCACCCGTCATGGGGCCGCCCCGTGCCCTGCCCGGCACACGCTGCTCACCGTGGGCGCTGGGCTCGAACCGCCCCTCCTGGGCTCCTCGTGGCACCCTGCTTCTGAGCCACCCCCCACACTGCGTTGTGACAGTCCGCGCACAGGCCATCCACAGACACGAGATGCCGGCAGCCGCTGGCTCCACGGGCAGCTCTGTGGGCCCCAGGCCCCGGGAGGTTTCCACCAGCGGGAAGAAGACGCCGTGGTCTGGGGGGCCCCGGGAAGCCCCGCCCCAGCAGGGAGTGGCGCGGAGCAGGCCTCTGCTCTGGTGTCCCTCAGCCCCGACGCTGGCCGTGCTCCTCACGTGGCACATCATTTTGTCCCACCTCGCGAAGCCCCCGTGTCAGCCGCCCGCGCAGCTGCTGCCTCCTTCGGGACCTGCCTCACATGGTGTCGCTGCTGCTGCGCACGCAGGCTGCTCCACGGGGGACGTCTCGGGCCCCAGTCCTCAGCCGCAGCTGAGCTGCGTCTCCCTGGCCCCAGCCTCACCATGCGTCGACCCCTCGGCCTCTCAGCATCCAGCTCCCCGCCCCCTGTTTCCATGCCACTGTCCCTTCTTCATGAATTAACCTTCCCCTTCTCCCTGTTGTGTGAATTCCTAGTTGCTCCTGAAGATCAGTCTCACCTGCCATCCCCTTCCGAAGCCCTACATATCAGGTCCTTGTCTGCGTCAAGCTGCCTGAGTCCCCTGCTCACCGCCTACAGGAAGGCCCGGGTCTTGCTGCTGCTGTGTCTCCTGCGCTAGCTCCCAGCAAGGTGTTTTCAGTAAGTCTGGGCTGGGGGCGGGGCCCACTAATCACTAATCCAATCAACGGGAAATAGAAGGAAATTGCCCACAGATCAGCGCGTGGCTCATTCTGGAGGTCCAACCCAGAATCATATTTTAAACGTATTAAATTGCCTTCTAAGCAACAGAGGAATGGATGTTATTACCTCACCCTGTATTTCATAAATAACATCATTCCACCTGAAAAACTTCTTTGATTGGTAAAAAAATTAGTTTTACTTAAAATGAGGGTTGAAAAAGTAACTCCCTGAAAAAACCCTTATCCAATTCACTTATATATGCTTAGTCCAGGATTTTTTTTCCCTCAGAAGAGTATGTCAAAAAGGATGGAAATGGGGGCACAGGGTACGTCAGGGGTAGAATTCCCACCTGCCATGTGGGAGACCAAGGTTCAATTCCTGGTCCATGCACTCCCCCCCAAAGAAAAAGTAAAACAAACAAAACTTCACAAATGATGCTGCAATAACAGGACATTCACATGGAAAATAATGAAATGTGGCCCCACCATGCAGCATACAAAAAAAAAAAAAGGATGGAGATTCATGCATCAGCACGTTAGTGCAACAATTTATTTTCTTAGTCACATTGATATAGACAAACCATGTTCGAAAATCATTACTGGTTCCTTTCATGAAAGAAGATATTATACTACTAAATTATTTATCTACATCACTGCAGCTCTGGTTTTGAGGATGAAAACTTTGCTAGAATGTAGCAAGAACACTCATCTCCATAGCTGTTTCTCCCAAAAGTGGTCAAGCACTGTTCTTTTCCAAGTTCAGCCACATGTCAAAGCCCGTTCCTGATTGTCGGACCCAACTGAGGCGATATAACCCAATGACAAGGCCAGCAGATTCATGAAATATTCATCAAAATTTCATGCGGTAAAATATTGCAACTGAAGTCAGAGGTCCAGAAACCTTGGTCATGACAAGTGGCACTAATTCCTTCCCTGAGGCTTCATGAGAAGTCGTGTGCTGTTGAAGGACCATTCCCACCCAAAGCCATAGATTCAACCTCAAAATGGGGACCCGAATAGACTAGTGAAGGGTGGACATTCATCCCATCACACAATCTTACCAGTCACATATATTCAGAACATATTATTGGAGGCATACCAAATGAGGAGGCAAGACTTCTAATAATTACCATTTTGTGTTGACTGTTTTGTACCAGATATATCAATTTATGAAAATGGTGAATTTGCTAGAATGCATTGACTTTTGCCCATAAATTTTGGCTCTGATGTATTTACCAATATGAACAATCAGATTGTCAATAAGAAGAGTTTCAATTGGGGAGAGATTGTTGTTGTATCTTGAATGCACAACACATCCAAAAGACATAAAATGATTGCAATAGCTTTAATTTCAGATTGTTAATGGGATGTTTGTGTCATGATGATAATATGATTGATCTTGTATTGTTTTTGCAGGAAAGCCCTGAGGTCACCCTGCTCGCAGCTCTTGCAGTCTCTGGTAGCCTGGGTGAGGACTGCACCATGGGGTGGCAGCCTGCACTGGAGTGAAGGGCCAACAGGCATCACCCAGGGCCCACCGGCCCTGCAGGCCATGCCTTCCACCCCTCCCTGTATCGGTATTTTGCCCCAATCTTTGGCACTGAGCAATGCTGTATGGTTGCACATCCTTGTGGGACTGCTCACCCAGAGGTCACACCAAACAGGGTTCCCAGAAGAGAGGCTAGTGGTGAGGCACAGACCCCAGGGTGGGGGGCTACCATCTGCTCTTGCATTCCTCATCCAAACCCACCTCTTCCTTCCTCCTTCCCCCACCTCTCTTCCAGAGCCTGGCCCTCTAGACAGGCCGGGCAGCATCACATAGGATGATGGCTAATTCCCTGTAAGTCTCCACCACAAAGTCTTGGTCAGGTACTGGCTTCACAACATTCAATAAATATTCAAGGTCCAGCTCAAATGGAGCCTGTTCTGCAAAAACTGAGTCTTTTTTATCTTCTTTCATCAGTTTTTCTGGTTTGTTTCATTAATCATTTTTGTCATCTCTTTTATTCCCTACATGACTTCAAGCACTTTGAGGGTAGACACGGCGCCATTCACATGCCCACATCCCCGGGGAGGGAGACACAAGGCACTGCGTGCACATCCACAGGGCAGAAGACTGAAGGAACACAGCAGCGTTAGAGGAAAGAATTTATTAAGCACTTAGGAAAACTAAGCCAGCTTGAAATTTCATCACTGAAGTACAATTTATTTAATCCTGCCAAAGATCTGAAAAGCAAGTAGATAAAAAGAATGACTTTTGACCCCTCCAACCCTTTCCTTCTTAAAGAAGGACAAAGAAGGTGGAATGTGAACAGAGGGAAGTGGAGGAGGGGATGGCAAAGGCAAAAATACATATTGAAAGGGAAGATTTTAGTTGTATGAAGTTACACCTGGAGGCTGGGGTGGGGCTTTTGGGGAAGCAGAATTTAATACAAATGAACTTATTCCGACCACCTGGAATGACGACCAAAATGCTCCCTGGGCCTGGTGAGGACCCGAGAGCAGCATGTGTGAGTGACCACGGGCATGTGGACCCCACCGCTGATGGCACTTACGGAGAGCCCCCTCCCCCCTCCCCCATCGCGGGACTGGACATTATTGAAGAACTTTTTTGAGGGCTTCTTTACTACCCAGCATGTGGTTTGGCTTGGTAATGAGCCCTGGAGATATGGTTGAATGATTCTTGGGATGTAGGTAACATAAATCAAACAAATAAGATGGAAATCAAGATGGGACAGAACATGCTAAGAAGCAAATCTAAGTCAAGAGGCAGCTATAAAAATACCAGCAGTGAGGGGTCCCCTTTGCAGGTGCCCAAGGACTCAAGACCTTTCCCTCATGATTATGGAATTAGGAAAGTCATCAAGGAATTTTTGACCAAGTTCTCCTAAGTTTTAAACAGATCCCACCACTGGTTTGTTAGCTATGAGAACAGTGTACACAATGTGCTTCTGACTTTAAAAATGTTCCCAGGCACTAAACGGGATGCATCATATCTAACCATCTTAATCAGCTGAAATGAAATTACTTTTAACTCCTCCAGGATCTTATTTACTAATGGCTTTGGAACTAAAATGAGCTTTGATTCAATAGGTTGTTTGTTCATCAATTTGCCAAAGAGAATGCTGAGGTAGGAGAGAGAAGACGAGCAGGGCAGGTTTATGATTAACTGCCATGTGATTTCAGGATGGAATTTCTGATGCTAAGATCAACTCTGTTTCCATGAAACCTGATGACTTCCCCAGACCAGGATGCTGAAGCCCTTTAAGCTTCTGGATTATAAAAGCCTTATCATTCTGGACATAAATCACAGCAGTACAAGGATGAGTGTAAGCTCCAGTGGAATCCTGGTAGATTGAAAACCAGATAGAGCTGAGGCATGTTTATACAGCTGCATGAGTTACCACAGCAAAGAACTGTCTAGCCATAAGGAGGGCCTGAACTGAGGTGGCAGTGGCGTTTGTGTACTCCTGAGGTTGCATTGGTCTAGGCACTCTGAGCTTGGTGGACAGATCATCAATCAGGCCTGTTTATGCCATCATTTAAATATGGGTATCTCAGCTTATCAGAACTCTCTGCCATCCAAGCCCAAAATAGCCACGTCTGAAAGTACGAAGAGTGCCATAAAATTTCCTGTCACCTCTGTCAGGGCAGCACAGCCAAGGTTGATTCTTCACAATTCCCAACAGGAGAAATGGGGTCAAAGAATCGGAAAGACATCTCCATGCAGCCTGCATAGACACCAGAGGGTCCTGACATGGGTTTGGCACAAGACAGGCTGTGGCAAAGTGGAGAGGCCTGCCTGAGATAGGCTGGGGTGACACGGGGAGCCCCACTTGAGACAGGCTGCAGTGATACAGGGACCCCCACCTGAGATGGGCTGCAGCAATGCGGGGAACCCCACCTGAGCTGGGCTGTGTTGACATGGGGAGCCCTGCCTGAGAAGGGCTGGGGTGATGAGGGGAGCCCCGCCTGAAAATGAACCTACCACAGGTGACAGACCCAGAAGGACCACCAGGAGGTCTGGATAGCAGTAGGGATGTCAAAGAGGGTGGTCAGTGTCACCGTTTGCCCTGGCTCAGGCAGGCTGACAGAAGAGCAGGAAACCTGGGCTGTGGCAGCTCCTGTAGGGTTGGACTGCTGTTCCAGATTCTTCCAGGAATTCTGTCCACATGCAACAGGGATCCGAGAAGTGGCCAAGGAGGATGGAACAGGCCCACACTGAGGAGAGGGCTTGTCAAGAACTTGTTTAGGCACTGTGGCCCCACTGTGGACAGGCTTGTGGCCAAGCAGCTCATTTATGACCAAAGAAGGAACCTTAGGCAGAAGACCTGCCTCATAGTCGGGCCTGAAGCCAGCTGGAGACACAGGATGGGGACAAGTCAGATGCAGGTTCAGCTCTGACACAATAAGACACCTCACGGGGTCCAGGTGCAAGAGAGGCGATATCACTGAGGCCACATGAGAGGGGTCATTTGTGACTAGACAACACCAGTGACGGTCAGGTTGCCACCCCTTGCCTCTATTGGGGGCCCCACTGGGCTGGGAAGATGTGTTCTTGGCATCTTCTCTGAGGCATCCTGGAGGCAATGGAGATGGCCTCAAGTCCAAGAAGAGTCCGGCACAGGCAGGGCCTTTAACTATCACATGAAGAGCTGTAAATTCAGTGACTTTCTCCCATTTCAAGGTCACCTCCAAGGAGGATATTGCCGTCAGCCTCAACCACGCTGTCCTCCATGTACTGTAGTGATGAGAAGATGGACTTTGCAACCAGTAGATGTAGGTTCAAGCCTTAGCTCAGCCTCTCAGGGGCTGGGCATGGGAGCGGGGTTCATTACTGACCACAACTTGTGCTGTGTGCAAGTCAAATGTGCTGGAGGAATGAAGGAAAAAATTATTTTCTTATCTGAAGAATGAAAATGGCATTATTTCCTCAATACTTATGAAAATTAAATGAAGCAATGTAGTTTAGTAGATATTATCAATAAATATTAGTTCTCTTCTCTATCATGCTGTACTCTATCCACAAGATTAATACATTTGTGATATTTTTATTGGATTAAAAAATAGAACACATTTTGACCTAAAAGTTATCTTAATTATAAGATAATTGATGTTCTAAGAATAAATGATGTTTTACACCACACTGCCCTGCAAATTATGATTGAGACCAATGTTGAATCATAGATTTTTTTTCTTCATTTATTACTCTAAGTTCTGACTTGGTGTCAACACCAGCAGTTAGCACCCAAAACCATCTTCACCATCTAAAGCACAACACGATGCCATATACTATCCAGGGAGATGTTTTCAAGTCACTAGATAACTGAAATACAGGGTATTTTTGGAACTTCAAACCTAGTGGGGAGAAGATTATGCATAATTGCACAGAATGTTCAGTCTAAAATGCAACCAAACTTAGTGTGATGCCCCAATATATCCCAGAGTAATTTGGGCAGTGAATAAAGACATATTTGCAAAGTTCCCTTGGGGGGCTGGGGGAAAGAAGGAAATACTCAACTTCCTTATTTAGAGAATTCCTGATATTCTTCAAGCAGTGGGGACAACAAAATCAATAGGCTGAGCCCTCAATCTTGGAGTTCACCCCTATACTTATTCCTCAAAGGATAAGCTAAGCCTATTTATATTTATACCTAAGAGTCACCCCCAGAGAACCTCTTTTGTTGCTCAGATGTGGCCTCTCTCTCTAAGCCATCTGGGTGAGTGAACTCACTGCCCTCCTTCCTACATGGGACATGACACCCAGGGGTATAAATCTCCCTGGCAATGTGGGACAGAACTCCCAGGATTCATCAGGACCCAGCATCATGGGGTTGAGAAAGCCTTCTTGACCAAAAGAGGACATAGAGAAATGAGATAAAATAAAATTTCAGTGGCTGAGAGATTTCAGAATCCAGAGGTTATCCTTATGCATTATATAAATGTCCCCTTTTAGTTTATGGTGTATTGGAGTGGCTGGAAGGAAGTGTCTAAAACTGTTGAGCTATGTTTCAGTAGCCTTGATTCTTGAAGACGATTTTATAACTATATAGCTTTTACAATGTGATTGTGTGATTGTGAAAAACTTGTATCTGATGCTGCTTTATCCAGGGTATGGACAAATGAATAAAAAATATGGATAAAAATAAATAAATAATAGGAGGAATATGGGGTAAAATAAATTAGGTAGATTGAAATACTAGTGGTCAATGAGAAGGAGGGATAAGGGGTATGGGATGTAAGAGTTTTTTCTTTTTTCTTTTTATTTCTTTTCCTGGAGTGATGCAAATGTTCTAAAAATGATCATGGTGATGAATACACAACTATGTGATGATGTTATGAGTCATTGATTGGTACACCATGTATGGTCTGTATGTGTGTGAATTTTTGTCAATAAAAAACATTTTTTTAAAATGCAACCAAACTGAACATCAAATTTGACACTGGGCCAATAAAATGTTTTGTCTTATTTTGCTTTGGTAGTCCCATTTGAGAAGGAATAGGCACAAAATTGCTTGAACATTGTTCTGTGAGACTCCCAAGGAAAGGTGACACTCATTACAATTACTGGAGTGACAACTTAGCATTTAGCCTCTCACAGTCGGTATTTAGTTGTCCCTTTGTACCCACCCACTTCCTGTGTTCTTCTGCTCATCACCTGGAGACAGCAAATAGAGACCAGTGGCCAAAAATGGGCTCTCTCTTCAGACAGGCGGGGATCCCAAATCTTTGGGTAATTTTTAAAGTTGTTTTGTATCTCATTTTCCTCCTTTAAAATGGGAATGATAGTACCCATCCTACATGACTTCTGTAGGATCCAGTGAGATGACACTGCCAAAGTGTTAATTGGCCTCACACAGGTGAGAGCCATTATGCTGAGGACTCTGGGGCTTGCAGACCCTGTGTGAGGACATCATTCCCAGCTCCCACACACATGCATTCATGAACTCACTCTCCTACCACACATTAGTCGGTTGGTCACTGATTTACTCAATCATTGCACAACAAGCATAGAATCAGTGCCCTCCATGTGCCACAGCCTGGCCTGGGCACCACGAGAGATGCAGAAATGGATTCAGTGTCCACCCTGCTATGAAGACTTTGACAAGGCTAAAAAAAGACTAGCTCAAGGCCACAGATAAAATAACACAAAGCTGGAGGTGTAAGTGGCACAAACTACATTCCTTGAAATGCACTGTGGGTTGAAGACAGGAGGGCTCACTTTTGCCAGGGAATAGGATGAGCTGAAGCCATTTAAACCACGTGTTGGAAGAGGAATAGAAATTGACTTTCAGAGACAAAGAAAACAAGAGCAGTTCAGACCATCTGCTGCTCCTCCCCCTGGAAGTGTCCCCTCTGCACCACCAAAGTCCAAGCCCATGGGTATAAGAGCTGCCCCCTCATCTTTCCATGGGGCACTGAGATGTGAAGGTTGAACAAGCCCAGGCCTGCAGTTAGCGGCAGGTCTGAACTGAAAATCCAGATAGCCTGACTCCCACTGCAGAATTCATGCACTTCCTCAGAAACACTCACTAAACAGCAGGTACCCACTTAGTGTCCTGTTTATGTAGTACTCTTCCACATGTCTAGTTCAGTAGGCTGAATCATAACAGAGCCCAAATACCAATAACCATTTGGCTTTGACGTGAACACTGATGCACGGCTGGTGCTGAGGTCATCGGGGTTGACGTCTGGGGTCACACACATGTGTGGTGAGTAACTACCTCTACTGCTCCAAAGCCAAGGCTGATGTTGAGAGTCGTTCCATTCTCAGTTATTGCCCCCTATTAATGTTCATTATTTGAATACACAAACATTTATCACGTTACTCTCATACTACCAAAAGCAGGCACTTTTTAATGTTTACTTTAGGAATAAGGAATGGATGGCTGGGCGCACTGATGGGTGGATGGATAGATATGCTGTGGCATTCATTAGCAGCAGGCAGAGAACTATGGCTTCACATAAGCAACAGCATCATCAGCCAAGGCTAGAGAACGGGCTGAGATCTCCTGCATTTTGAAAGATATGAATACCTAATTGATGAACAAGCAACAAGTGTGATCCCTGGTTGGCCACAAGATAGGACTAGGGATAATTTGGAGAGGAAAGGTAGGCAAGGGTGCAGAGTCAACAAGTCTGGGTATTTTAAGTAGGAAGAGGTGGTGGGTTAGCCTTTGTATTGGGTTGAATTGTGTCCCCCCAAAACAAACATGCTAGGTCTTAACCCCTGGTTCTATGAGTGTGGACTGATTTGGAATTAAGCCTTTGAAGATACGATTAAAGTGAGACAAAACCAGATGAAGGTGAACCCTAGTCTACTGTACCTGCTGTCCTCAAAAGAAGAGGGACGTGTGGACACCGTCAGATGGACACACAGGGGAGAAGCCCGTAGGATGATGGCAGTGGAGACTGAAGAGCTGTGCTCCAAGCCAAGGCCCCTAAGGCTAGCCAGCCAACCCCAGAAGCCAGGAAGAGGCAGGGAGGCCCCCCTGCAGGCTTCAGAGGGAAGCTGGTGCTGTCAGCAGCTCGGTTGTGGTGTCCACCTCCAGGAACACGAGGCCAGGTGGTTCTGCTGTTTGAAGGTGCTGTCATGATATCTCATCACCATCACCCTAGGAAACTCGTTCAGCCTCCAAAACCAGATGTGAACAAAGGGGAAGAAAATTCCTGCCTCGCGGCTTCCTCCCTCTTCCCCTTTTCCTGCCCTGGTAGGAATGGTACTAAGGGCACAGTGTGGCTGCAGGCCTTTCCTACCCATTGGCTGATCTGTCCACTCTGGGGCCACAGTGAGGTAAGGAGCAGGATGTTTGTGGAGCCCAGCAAGGGAACAGCAGCCCATGACTTTAGGTGGAGCCCCAGCTTGTTTAGTAAGAAGGGTTCCATATGGTTCAGAAGAATTTGTCATTAGGCTTCTCTGCACTGGGTTTTCTGTGCCGAGTCTCAGCTAATAATGATGAGCTCTTTATTTCCATTTGCCACAACTCCCCAGGAGAAGATTTCCCACCAGAAACTATGAGGAGGGGACTCTGGGGGCCCCACGCAGGCATCCCGGATCTGGGTCACTGCAGCATCCAGGTTTTCCAATGCAGAGAGGCTTAGATCTAAACCCCAGCTCGGCCATTTACTAGAAATATAAATTTTGGCAGTTTCATGAGGGTATATAAGGACCATAAATACTAGGTCACAGGGTTGTTTTCAAAGCCCAGTGAATCTGTAAAGGTGAATCCAGTTTGCAAACTGTAAAGAAATGTGCATAGAGTGGATCAGAGAGGAATTGTCTTAAGTTCCTACCTCCCTCACTATCAGGTGACCTCTGTTTCCATGTCTGCACCTCTGACACGAGTTTACTAATACCTTTCCCAGAAGATGATGTTTGCACACTCTGTGAACATTGCAGGCACTTAATTAATGGTTCTTTTCATTTCTGAGTTGCTGTTATTAACATCAGTTGGGCTGTGTGATTTATGAACCAAAGATCTGGTGGATGGAAATAACACCTGAGACTCTGGCCTCTGCTCTCTTTGGATCTGATGTCTGACTTCACTGCCCTAGCTGGGGACAGACCGTTCAGACCCATCTCCTGAGGTTTGAAGGGAGAGGGCTGCAGGGGAGCCCGACTGCCCCCGTGTCACCAGGAAGCTTTCCTCCCTGCTTGGCTCTCTGCCAAGAAGCAGCCCTTCGCAGACACCACCAGCAGACCCCAGGGCCTGTGGGATGAATGGGTGTGCTGCCCGGGCTGTGGACCAGCACAGCTTTGCTTCCCATGAGCCACTCCACTAGCCAGGAAATCTGCCACAGTCCTAACCACAGGCAAAGCCAGCTGCGCCCTTTGCTGCAATCACAGCACAGTGACCTGAGGTCCGTGCGGGGCCTGGACCTCCCGGCCTGAGAGGGCAGAGACTGGTCACTGATCCTGTGACCTGGGATGCTGCTAAGGACAAATAGGAAAGCCTGTGCTCACTCTCTCCAGGCTTGCCTAGTTAACCAAAAAGACAATTACTACCAACTTAGCTCATTTAATTAATTAACTCCTTAATCAGTCAACCACTCACAAAAGTCCTGAGTGCCCAGCTCAGTGTTTACAAGAGGAAAAATGCCTGTCTTCATGGAGCTGAGAACCCAGCTGCTAGATGCAGCATTAAGTCTTCTCCAGGACAACACTGCTAGAATTCTTCCAACAGACCCTACTCTATGTGCTAGAAGTCCTCTCACTCCTGCTCCACCAAAAGCTTGTTTTCTGACTGGTGGACAAAAACTATATTTCAAAGAATAGTTCTGGTTGCTGAGCAGTATCAATATTGTTCATTTTAAGAACTGAGATAGCAATGCCAATAATATTCACACAATTTTTGCAAAGCATTCGAACAGGGCTTTACCTCTCCCAAGTACTACAGCCATTGGCCCATCTCTCATGGTGAACCAGACAACACATCTCATTAGTGGCATGCAGAAGGAGACAGCCCCTGCAAGCTGAGAGTGATACCACCACTATTAGGTGATATTAAAATCCTCATTTGCCAGATGCTGCAGACAGCCGTAAGTGGGCTTTTTCTTCCTTCCATGCCAGTTGTTAACTTTCCCTGTGAGACCAGGCTGGGCAGAACAGACAGATCCACAAATGCTTGGGTTCTGCTACAATACAGAAACAAAATAATAATAATAAAACCTCTAAGAATAAAGCAAAGTTGTTGTTTTTTAGCAAGTCCACCCCTCTCTGGTCTTGGTCATGCCATCTGTAAATTGAGTGGGGAGTACATTACTTTGTTCCCTTCTAGCTTTATCATCCTATGAGCTCCTGCTCCACCAAACCCCCCATGATCTGGGCAGGCTCCCATGTCTCCCTCTTAACTTCCCACACAGATAAACAGGGGCAGGTGGCAGCTCACACTCGGAATCCACCATGAGGGGCAGGGGAGCCAAGATCATGAAGTAGAACACAATACCAGACTTGGGTCTGGGGTCTTGGGGGTCTTAATAGTACTCTGACTTGAAATGAATAATACCAAGCATCATGCATTGAATGAATCAGGGCCAGCCACTGAGCCAGGTACTTTCATTTAACTCTCACAAGAGCTGGAGAAGCAGGCATTGCCAGTCCCATTGTTTTACAAATAAGGCAACAAAGGCTCATAAATGTTGAGTAATTGTTCCTGAACCCAGAATTGGTAAGCAGCAGAGCCAGAGTCATCCACAGCTCCCTTCCTCTTAGAAGTCACTTTCTATTTCTTTCTGAACCACAATTTCTCCCCAGCAGAAAGGAATCATTTGAATGTACTTTATCAGAAAAGTTGAGTTCAATCAGCAAAAATAGAAAATGACTAAAAAACATCCTATATATCCAAGAGGAAATGACTGTGTCCTATTGAAGGAAACTAAGCTCCTGAATAGCTAAAAAAAGTCTTCTAATGTCCTCATGCATTGGCAGGGCTCTATTAAAAAAATCACCACTCCAAGCTTGGGGATCAGAAATTGTCTGTCCCCGGAAAAATGCATGCTTCAATCTGCCCTGGGCGGACAATGCAATGTAGAGAAGCTCTAAAGTGAAAGGAAGAAATAAAGACGCAGGTTTGTTAAAGGAAGTAGCTGTAATGGCTGTATTTTCTTGAAAAACCTCCTACCCTCTGCCTTTTAAGAACATTAGACAGCATGTTATACTACATTATTCAGGTTGTCTAATGATGCTCACTTAACCAAAATTTCAACTCCAGTGATAAATAATTAGCACAGCACTTGAGAGTCTACAATTGTTTTCACTTGTGTTCTGCTTTTTTTTCTTATCATTATTAAGAAATAGTTAAAGCACGTTATTATGACAAGATATCATTGAATGTCAGAAACAAATTTCCAGAGGTAGGTCGAGATTTAGACACTCCCAATAGATTGATAATTTAAAGCAGAAATTCAATATGCAAAACAAGTACACATTATGCAGGAAGCAACATTATATGCCCTGCTATTTAATAATCACAAAGCTTCTATCATACAAGACCAATACCTACTCTTAAATGAGAAGATTACCATGTGCAGAACTGAGCAATTTGCTCCAAGCCTCAACTTAGAAAATGACTGAGCTGACAGGAATCCAGGTCTCTAACTCTCAATTCCATGCAACCTCACAATGTTCCCAGAGCCTTCAGTTCATTCTTCACCTAGGAAATCCTGTAATAATGCCCACCTTGGTACCAGTTGCAATTTCTGAGCAAATGTCCCTTCTCCCCATCCTCTCAAATTAGCAGAACCCTAATTTTTCTCTTGGCACATTTTACATAGCTACAAAATTGCATTTCCCAGCCTTCACACAACTCCCTGGGATGGTGCCCAGGTCCTTTCCAGTGAGCTGTGGTGGGGAGTATTGCATGAGACCTGGAAGGGAGGGATCTGCCCTCTCCCTGTGAGCTCCAATGTTCACTGACAACCTCGAGCCAGGAGCACACTCTAGTCCAGACTCACTGCGGGAAAGCTGGAGGCTTTGCCCCTTCCATGGTGGTGCAACCATTGTGCTATCCTTGGACTGCCGATGCCCTGGCTTCTTTCACTAGGAAAATAGATAAAGGTGCATCTTTTAATGCCCTTGATTTGGGGAGATCTGTCATTTACTGTTGAACATGAACCTGATATACCTTATCAGGAGTAGTAGAAAATAAATGTCAAATTCAGCTAAAGTGCATTTCCCTCTCTTGCATGTTTATGTGGGTGTGTTTTATAAGCTATGAGGTGGCATTTTACACAACTTCAGAGTGCCTTCTGAAGGTCACTGATCTCATGTTGTCATTCTTTGTGTCGCTGGTGCCAAACCCACTGCCTGCAACAGAACAGTTTTGTGTACTGAAACTGTGCCCTGTACAAGGTGATATAGATGGGCCATATGAAGCATGCAAATTGGTTCAAAGGCAAGGATTTAAGGCCATCATTGTTATTATAGGACAATGCAAATCAAGCCAAAGAGAATCTAAAATGAATAAATATCACATTTTGTATGCTTTCTGGAGCATGGAAACAGTTATTGTGACTGCATGGATATGTGCTCGGCATTTAGTCTCAGTAATTGGACAGACTATATTCAAATGTAAATGGTAATCTAATGCAAACAGAAAGTAATCTGAGACTAATTAGTCTTTCTTCTTAATGGAGAACAGAGGAGAGGCTCTACTATTCAGAATACCATAAACTGAGAGAAGAATCTCCTGGTGACTACCTACATGCCATGGGTGGCAAAGGACTCTACAGTCCTATATATACAGACAGCACACATGGATGCCCACAGATTAGCATCTAAATCATGACAGACCCTCAGGACTGAACAAATGAATATCAGATGCACTAAAAAAAATCAAAGTCTAGTGCAGAGACCAGCATGCAAATGAATAACCACATACAGTGAGACAGCTGGTGCACCAAGCACACAGGAAGTGTAAGAAAAGTGGCCACTACATGTGCTTGGTAAAGAAAGAGAAAGGAAGCATTTCATAGAGAGAGAAGCATTTGAGTTGAAATTTGAATAGTGACTAGTGTTTTCCTAGTGGGCAGAGTAAGGAAAGACACACCAGGAAGAGAGAGGAAGTACTGTCTGCAATGGAGAAGGGATAGAACAGTGAGTAAGGAATTTGAAGGAGCCTCACAATTTAGGGAAAGGGCAAGTTGTTCAACATTGCTACTTCCCGTGATCTCATACCTTGATACTCAGCTGTTCCTCTCGGGTGAAAATTTTTCTTTGGATTAAGACAATCCCCAGAAATCCATGAGTTGGAAGTGGATGGTTTTCTTGTTTACGTGAACTACACACTGACAAAGGGAAGTGAGGAGACTCAGGTGGTAAAGCTTCCTTCCTGAACCTATGGTGGAGAATTTCAGGTAACCAAGAAGTTCTAGTAAACTCCCAGAAGCCTTATTTTCTTTAATTCTTCAGAAGTGTATGATTTATTGTCCTTCCCACTCCTAAAGTTCACCGGCATGATAACTCAAGAAAAGTTCAATGCCGGGAGCCCAGAACCAACAGAGAAATGGCACCTTCAGAGGGTGGTATTTACTTGTCAACTTTCCAATAAGCAATTAGTTTATTTTAGGTTTGTAGTGGAATGGTTTTTATAGCTGCAGTTCTTCAGGTTTAAAAAATAATGCTTACCTACATGATATGACAGATCCAGAGACAGGAGGAAATGAATGATGGTTCCACTAAAAGCACTCTGAGAAGAATGAGCCATCTAACAGCCCTGGGGCCCCTCCTTTTGACATCGATGACTTATCCCAACTATACTTAATTGAGACTCTAGTTTAAACAAGGCATGAATTTTCAATCTTTGTGTTTCAAGGACTTGGATTTTTACCATTAGTCTACTGAAAATGCCCAATATATAAAGTTAAACAACAACAACAGGTAGTGGGAAGGATTGGGATTTAAGGGAATATGGACCTAATGAGCATATGAGGAACATGCTAAGACAGAAAGACTTCCACAGGAAAGACTGTGAGATAGAGACCACAGTGTTATTTTCCTTCTCTCTGGATTCACAATGCTGTCCTGTTTTCTCCAAACTGTAAGTAGTTGCTTAATATATATTGTCCACTTTTGTAGTTGTGGATGGCAGGAGTGTCACACCAGACCCTAACAAAGCCAGAGCCTCAGAGGAGACCAAGCATGGAAATGTTGAGGCTGGTAATCTGCTGTTGAGGGAGTCACTGACCCTAGCTTTCTGATCCCAGATACTCTAACCGGTGTCTTTATTGGGAATGGTCTTACTCTTTCTCATAAGCAAATGGCATGTTCAACTGCTATCAACTAAGAAGAGAAGGTAAAGCCCAATATTGTTAACTGCAGAGAGCAGAGAAAATCTGGAATTGGCTTCTGGGCTACCAAACTACACAGCCATTCCTCTGATGGGAACCAGAGAGCTGAAATATATAATTGCTTTTTTCTCCTAGATCTTAACTGTCTTAGGACAATACATATTAATTTATATTAAGGAAATTAAGATGTAAGGAAAAAGAGTCATCCTATCCCTTATCTATGGGTGAGATATTTCCATCACTCTGTCAATAGGACGTACCACTTGTGTGGCCCTAACAGCCTACTCTCAGCAGGACAAATGTAATGCAGATGATCCACAAATAGGGTGTGATGCCCTTTCAGATGTCTCCTGGGGTCACTTGCCATACACATCTAAAGCACTAGGGAAAACAACATGTAATTTATTTTCAGATTCCTCCAAGGAAGACTTGTAAAGGATTAAGAATCTCTCTTCAAGTTCTTGAGAGACTGTAATTTGTAAGAAAGAATTGTACACTGGTCAAGTAGAATTTAGGACCAGGGAATGGAATCTATATTGAGACAAAGTTTAGGTCAATATAAGGAGAAAGATGTTTCTAATGTGAAAGCTGCCTGACTACAGGATGGATATGATCATCGTATGCATTCACACTGAAGTGGAATGAGCTTTCTTCCTTCTAGTGGAAGGAAAGTGGACTATCTCACTGGTTATTCCCAAGTGTAAGAGTCAATAATTCCTGTCCTCAATCTTGAAGATTATATAATTTTCTTAAATTCCTTTCAGAAGGATAGGGATAATAAAGAGAAAATATTGCTCATGTCTAACGGATTGCAATTCCCATTTTCATTCTGTCTCCCATATAAATTTATTTGACATCTTTTACTACTTGAAGTTAACAACATTTCAGTTAGCAAATAAGAATCCTGCTTCTCCCATCATTCTACAAGTCTAATGATACACACAAGACAGAAAACATCAAATTTAGTTTACTTTTGAAATGAGCTTAGGCTCAGTTTCAAGAGAGTCCTGGAAGTGTGTCCTTGGCACATCTCAGTTCTGCAAACAGAGGAAGGTCAACAGCAGATCCCACTTCAAGAACCAAGGTGATTTCTTTTCTGACAACTTAAAGAGCTAAATTATTTTCTTTCTGATCTTGAAAAGTCTTTAAATTCTTCAATTTCTCAACAATGGTTCCAACTTCATTTCTTCCAGGCGACAATCACATGGTGTGCCATTTTTCATGAGGACTAATGAGATATTGTCAGTAAAGTGTGCTCCCTGGAAGAATAGCACCAGAAACAAATTTGAAATAACAGCATTCTTGTCTTCAAATTGGTCCTTCTCTCCCAAATGAAAGAATTACAATTAAGCATAATCAAGTTTATTTTTTTTAAAAATGCTGCTCAAATTTGCAAAAGTAAAAAAGCCCATGTTTATGAATCTGTGTTTGTAGGCTGGAACTGAAACAAACTACCAATTCTGCCTTTGCTAATAGATTTTCCTTTGCAGTCTCATTTCCTATTCCCTGATTTATAACAATCTAAGGGGACTGGCCCAGGAGGAAGTCCATGGTGACAGCTTGCTCCTGACAGCATCCAAGGAATGGCCACTGCTCTTGGCCCTGGTGGGGTTCTGGAGACCTGAGCCCACATCATCTTGCACTCCCCCTACCTGGGAAAAAGGAAAAGAAGTGATGAGTTATGCCTCTTGTTTTATTCATTTGCTGCAATTTTAAATTGAGGAAGCCAACATTTCCCCATGAAATGTGTTCTCTTTCCTGACAACTTTTTCTTGAAAGCAATATCTCAATAGACCCAGTCACTCCAGAAAACATTTAGACCTAGAAAAAATTTTAATATATACAATCTAATATATGAAAGAGTTGGGTTAAAACCAAATAATACTCTTACAGTTTAGCAATATATCTCTACCTTCATTTATTTACTTTCAAAACAATCCTCTATGCAGATAGAAAGGCAAGACCTAGGCTTGCCTAAGGTCTAATGGATATTAAGCAACATGGCCAGACCCAGTCTCAGGCTTTTTGGTTTCCTGACCCACTATTGCTCCCTAGCAGAGCCCTAGCATGAGGAAATAGGCAGCTGGGCTTTCTTATTCATGTGCTAACTTATCTACTCTACATCAGTACGCTCACTTCTATGGGAACATTTTCAATATCTCCTTATCCTTGGAGACTTATAAGAGGAAGAAACTCAAGAAGTAAAGACTTATAAGACTCACTCTACACTAAAAAATGATTCCCAACACCAACATGTGCTCTTGTCATATTCCCCAACTTCTCCTGGGAGGTGACCAGCTTATAAGGTAATGGTTAGGTATTTTGTAGGCAAGTTGGTAGCAGACAAGACAAATGAGTTCAAGTGAAAGTCCTTCAGTTCATTATTCATAATTCATATACTACCTCTTCTCATTGGCAGTACAAGAGACATTCTGATCTCTTTTTAATTTTTTGTTTGTTTAGTTCTCCCAAAAGGAATTAAGTTTGAGTTAGCAGATGGGCAATAGTTTGGCTAAGGAACACCCAGTCTGAGAACAACAGCCTTCCCCCACCCAAAGGAGCTGTTTCACTTGAAATTTAAAGGGATTTAATCACTGCAGAATTCCAGGTATGCTGAGATCCCACATCGTACCATCTTCCAGCATTGAAAGGACTTCAGCCTATAGGCAGAAGGTGGGGAGTTTCAGACCAGTGGACCTGACAGTTCATGTTCCATTTATATCATTGAGGCTAAACCAACAATTCTTCCAGAAGCAGCTGCTTCCAAGTTTTTTGACCCTTACCATTGACTCTCCCATCTCTTCTTAAATAATTTAAAAGCTGCAAACACCCTTCCTCCAATGAATGTTTAAAGACTGTTCTTTCCTAAGTCTACAGATGTGATCTGAATCCTTAATCCCACTAGCCTGGGAAGCTAGCACTACTTGGTTTCCACTTTAGCCTTGCTTCAAGTCTGGGATCAATACTGGAGGCAGGTAGCAGAGTACAAAGTTGACACAGGGTAATTGTGTCTGCCATGGAGTCCAGTGGAAACTGCTCACTTGTCCAGCATGTCCAATCACCCTTTTTATTCCACCCTAAACCAATGTCTATAAAGACTCATCTTTTGTCCTGGCCTTCCTGTTCTCTATCACCAAAATCCTGCCTTACCCACCCAGTCCCTGAACCAAACATGTCTTATGGCCTCTCCTACATCAGCTACCACCAACTACAGCCTCTGCCAAATTCCTACTTAGTTTTGCTTTTGTATTCTGTCCCATTCTCCTGCCTATCCTTTTTCTCTCTGAAATCACTTAATTTGAGAGAAAACTTCAAACTCAACATCCCTACATGCCTGATCATAGTAAAGAAGAAAATAGCCTCTGAGATATGACTCTCTTCTTCCTTCAAAGCTCCTCAAATATCAGCAAAGATTAAAGTGGAAATTCTGCTGAGAAGGGCAGGATAAGAATGGAAGAGTGAGCCCTGTGCCCTGTGTTGAAAGCCCCCAGTACCTCCAATCTGAAGACAGGGGCCGTTAGTACTGAACCAGGCGCCTGGCTGGGAAGTGAGTGGCAGTGTATGGTCCTGCCTTTGTCAGGCAAATGTCTTATTGCCAAGAAGTATTTCATCTGTCCAGTGCCAGGAGGACTAGTCATGTAGTGCACCCTTCCCTTCATTGACCCCTTCAACCAACTATCAAAATACATTTCATAAGTTTTCTCAAAGCCTTTGAGCCCAATTTTCTTCCAAATCCAAGAAGCAGTATAATGACCCCTTTTTTACTTCCTAGAGTTTTACTTTTTCAAAGAACTCTATAAACAGGAAGCATTGAAAAAATAGGCTCTTGAGGGTACAGATCTTCTTAATGGAAATGTATCCTTTAACCTTGAATAGTTAATCTCCAAATGGTTCAGTCAACTTCCAATCTTTCACTGTTGAAATGCACTGGCCTCAGAACTCATTGGATTTCAGCTTACAGCCTGAACAGATGCCAAGTACCTTTCAGAAATCTGGTCTTCCTTTTTGGATGCTACCAGTACCTTTGGATGTCATCCCCTGCTGAGATGGTGGCTTTTTGTCTTGTTTTATAATCTTTTGTTGATTGAGAGAATACCAAAGCAGCAGGAAGTCTTGGAGCTCTTCAAGCATGGCCCCTTATTTCATAGATGACAAAACTGAGATAAATGGATCAAAGCCACCCAGCTGGAACACAAGCGACTTAAATCCTAATTCATTGAGCCATCAACAGCCACTGAGTTCTCATCTGTGCCAGGTACTACACTGGGCGATCCAGGTACAAAGCCCAACCCCTGCCCTTCAGGAGCCCGTGCACCACATTGTTTCCTCCTTGGAGCTCAGATGGGTAGTCGCATATAAGGTGTTTGTCCTCAAACTACATTTTCTTAGGAAGCTTCTGGAGGCTTTTCCTTCTATGAGCCTTAGAGGACACCTACTGGGATAGAAAGTGAGTGACCTGCAGTAAGTGAAGGGGCTGAATAAGAGAAAAAGGACAACCCACCCTGTTGCCCACACCTACCTCATCCTGCCATCAGCCCCACAGTCAGTGGCTAAGATTTGTCCTGCAGCATCCTGTGGTCAGTGTGAGGCAGAGGCTGTGGGCCCCAGTAGAAGGATCCTTGAAGTCAGGCAGACTGGGTCTGCATCTCAGCCAGGAAAGCTGCATGACCTTGGACAAATCACTTTTGGACTTTAGTTTCCTCTTTTGTAATGGAGACAGGAAGGAATTCCAACTTCAGAGGGCCATTGAGAAGGCTGGATAAAGCGTGTGCCAGGCTGTGGTCACCAGGTGTTAGAGAACTTAATGCATTTCCCTTCCATAGGGCAGGCATGGCCATGGTTCTGGACTCATGGAAGGTTTGTGGACAAGGAGCATGCTTCTCCAGACCTGACACTCAGAAATGGAGAGGTCTTTATGACCGCTTTATGATCACCTAGACTTCAGGACCTGCACAGACGCTGTGGAGGCAGCCACGGGGACCAGGGCTCAGCAGGCTTAGGCAGCAGCAGCCCAACACTCTGTGCTTCCTTGTTTCAGCTTCCCATAGCAGGTCATCCAGGGAAAGGATCCTGCCACTGCAAAAAAGTCTGTAAACCACTGGCCCACAGCAAGCCCTTCCACTGACCGATTAGGGGTCTGCAGACCAGACAGCCTCCTGGTGACCCTCCAGTCACTCCTCCCCTCCTCCCTCTCACCCCTCATGCTGTGGCAGATCCAAAACTCCAGTTTCCAAACCCAACATGCTTTTCTCACCTTTCACTGCTGCTCTGCTGCCCTATGCACCCAGGATGCCTCTCCTCCCTTCGTTTCTCTCCACCAGACCTACTTCCTCTTTCAGAACAGAGACCACGCACCCTCTCCTCAGGAAACCCACCTGATCCCAGCCCTGAAAAGCACAGGCTGCGCAGAGCCTCCTCTTTGCCCTCATGACCCCCTGTGCTTCCTTGGTGTGTGACTCGGCCTTCCCCATGGTTATGAACTCCTTGTGGGTGCACTTTGTGTTCTATCCTCAGTGTTTCACATGGTCCCATGCCAGGTAGGTTAATGCTGAATGCTTTTTGAATCCATTAATGATAGGCCTGTATGTAGGTTAGCTTGGAGTGGGATTGCTATGGAGAAAAGTGCTAATGAAAGTGACAGAGACTGCAGATCTGTTCTGCAAGCCTGCGCTTGTCTGAAGTGCTTTCTGCCCTATCAATTTTCAATCCCTAGAAATATTCTGAGCAGAGCACACACTCGCTGGCAAGGAAGGCAAGGCATCCTTCACCCAGGCTCCCTGATACTCTGCACTGAAAGTGCCCAAATGCAGGTACTTCTTTGCACAGCTATTGCTCCACCATGCCTGTGGAATCCACAGCTGCATGCAGAGATCCGGAGCCAAGCAGGTGAAGCTGCACAGGAGCAGAGAGGTTAATGCATTCTGCTAGCTTCCACTGCATAGTCAGGGCAGGAAAAATAGGGAGTTTTTCAGGCATAAAAGACTCTTCTATTCCAACTACTAAAACAAGAAAAATGCCCCACCAATGGCATCTTCTCTTAGATATCAAATTGCTCTGCTGACAGCATTTTTAATCAAAAAGTCAGAAGGAGAAAGATGAATGGAATTTACAAAGATGCACCCAGAGAGAATAAATGAAGACATTTGTCATGTTTCTGCAGGGGAAAGAGGCAGCAGAGACCCATGCCTCTGCTCAGGGGCCCTCAAACTTGTTATTGGACTGATTCTGCCAAGTCCATAGACCCACTGACCCGAGAAGCATCACGGGCTCCCTCAGGACATGTAATCATCAGGAGGATATGTGTGGGCTCATCTCTCTACTGGAACCCCTGAAGTACAGGGACGCATGACAAGAAGATGGAAGGAGGTGACATCCGAGAAGCAGCAGACCTCGACAGCAGACCCCCTCACCTGGGGGGCTTGGATAATATGAAGTCTTCTGAGTCTTCAATTCTCAATTTTCACCAAGTTAAATTACCTAGCTAGAAACCTACCATGATTTACACTTGACTTCATAAAACTCTACTCACCACCAGAAAACTCTGAGGATAAGGTTTGTGTTTACTATGAAACAATAGCATTTCAGGCTGTAGTTATATAAGGACAGAAAGGCTCACAAAGGAAGAGGGAGAGGATAAGGGGGAAATCTGTGACTTCTTGAGCTTGTCCTGTTGCCAGTGAGCTCTGAACAACCAGCAGGTATTCAGAGTGAGGGTCATGTTTCCTCCAAAGCATTTTTTAAACTTTCAAAAATCTGATCTGAAAGTCATGATGCCCTACTAGGGGGCAGGCAGTTCCTTGCACATAATAGATTCTTAGCACACAGTGTGGAGATGACATGATTTGACTGGGTTTACTAATCACAATGCAAATTGGCAGAATTCTTCTTCAAGTCCCATCAGATACCCTCACTTCCTCTAGGTCCCTGGTTCCATGGATTCCATCATGCCAGGATTCTCCATAGAACTAGACAAACTAACACACCGCCCTGTAGATAGCAAATGTCACAAGAGGGACACAAGCAGGAAGAAGACAATGCATCCTGTATAAAAGTTCCAGCCCTTGCCAGTCCCCCACACTGGACTCAGGCACTCACGGCAGGAAACAAGCTCACCCGGGCAGCGAGGTGGGTAAGACGTCCTCCTGTCATGTAGGACGTGAGACCTGGCCCAGGGAAGGAAGGCGCAAGCCAGACTTGCAGCAGATAGTGCCCATAAAACCTGGTAAGGGCCAAGCTGCAGGCAGGCGGAGGTGTTGTGGAGCTGAGGATGGGCCAGCTAGTCTGAGAGGTGGCGGTGGGCTGCAGTGAGCACTTCTGAAGGAAGGTGCAGTTGACATAGAACCTGAAGTGTGTATTCACCAGGAAGGGGAACAGTCAGGGGGCATTTGTCTGGCTCAGACTCAGAACAGGAAGCAGATGTCACTCTCTAGATAGGATGGTTTGAAGAGAGTTTATTTCAAAGGGACAATTTACAAATGTTTGGATTTGTCATGTTTCTACAGGGGAAAGAGGCAGCAGAGACCCATGCCTCTGCTCAGGGACCATCAAACTTGACAAATGAAAAATCATGTGGTGCACTGCCCGAGGGCTACAGGAGGCTGCACTTACTACCAACCCCAGATCAAAAAGGATGAGTGGCCACCAGGACCCAAAAAGTGTCATGTGGCTCTGGCTGCCCAGAAAGGAACAGTAGCCGCTGGTTGGGGGGGCCCCGCCAGCTTCAGTCCCCCCAACCTCCTGCTGGGCGTCACCTTGTCCAAACCCATGGGGAAGCCAAAGGGCATGGGAAACTATTGGTCAGGTTGGCCTGGCAGCATAGAGGGGGGTAGGGAAGGGAAGAGGGGGATCTGGGGGACCCACAAAGGATGTCTTCCTGGTTTCAAAACAGAAATCACCATAGGGCAAGGACCTGGGAAAGAAACGCGGAGAGCTGCTCAAGGACGCCAGAGAAGCTGAGCCTGGTTCCAACCTACAGAAGTACTGATGGAGATGAGCGACAGTCCCTCCCAAAACAAGGGTCACCGTGCCAGGTGTGCTCTCCAGCCTGGGCACTGGCACCTTTCATGAGAAGGCCTGAGCTACGACACCCTTCTCCATGCTATCCCCACTGCAAATGCAGCACTGACTGGGGTCCTGCTGCCTCACCTGCTCCCCTGTCTTGGCCGCTGGTAGTGGTCTCAGGTTGACCCTAGTGGTCAGTGGAGAGGACAAGCGAGCTGTGGGTCCTGAACCTGCTCCCTGTGCTCCACCCAGCCTGGGTCAGGTGCACCATCAGGGAATGGCCGGGCCCAGCAAGGCCACTCTGAGTGGTGGGACTCTCAGTAGCCTGCAGTGCCTCCACCCTGCTCTGGGGCTCTCCCTCAAGTGGAGCCACCAGATCCCTCATATTAACTCAGTCATGGCTCAGAACCCCTCTTGACTTTCTTCTGTGCCTCAATTCCTTGGTTTCTTCTCTCATAACCTGCATCCTAGTCCAGGCCCTGCCTAGCTCTGGAGACCACCTTGCTAGAATCTACCTAATGTCACCTTGTCTTCTAGTTTGCTAGCTGCCAGAATGCAACACACCAGAAACAGATTGGCTTTTAATAAAAGGGGATTTATGTCATTAGTTCTTCAGAGGAAAGGCAGCTGACTTTCAACTGAGCTTCTTTCTTACATGGGAAGGCACAGGGTGATCTCTGCTGGCCTTCTCTCCAGGCCTCTGGGTTCCAACAACTTTCCCTGGGGTGATTCCTTTCTGCTTCTCCAAAGGCCTGGGCTGAGCTATGAGTGCTGAGATGAGGTACGCTGAGCTGCTTGGGTTGTGCTACATTGCACTCTCTCATTTAAGCACCAGCCAATTAAGTCAAACATTATTCATTACAGCAGGCATGCCTCTTAGCTGACTGCAGATATAATGAGCAGCAGATGAGGTTCATGTACCATTGGCTCATGTCCACAGCAACAGGACTAGGTACCTTCACCTGGCCAAGTTGACAACTGAATCTAACTACCATACCCTGTATTGGGGCTGCCTGCCCATGTGAGTTGAGGGACAGCATGCTCTGCCAAAAAGGCTCTCCTACTTCCCATGGGTGTGACAAAATCCTCCAGATGAGGCATCCATGCACTAGCCCACCAGCTTGCAGGTAAAGAGAACTTGGTCCAGAGAGGGCTCTAGACTATAGGGTGCTTCAGTCTCTCAAGCCTCCCACCAATAAGCTAAGAAAGGAACTGGACAAGGGAAAATTATATCTGACTGAGGAGTTGATTCTGAGGTTCTTCAAGGAGAAATAACTGACACATAACAAAAGTGCATCGTAGATTCTACAATATGCCTGGCCCTGTTCTATGAATTTATTTTGCACCTTAGCTTAAGTAACGCTTCATTCAAAAGCATTTTCCAATTCACCAATCTAAGTTAGCTATCCTTTGCACATGCTCTAACAGAGTCAGGGTCCTTTCCTTCAGATGAGCTGTGCTGTGCTGCCACACAGGCAAGGCACCATCACAATTTCAGGGAAGGCTATTCACAGGGACTGCAAGGTAACCGGCTTCCCCTAGAGCAGTGTGGGGCACGGGCTGCACGGCCATCGCCCTTGGCTCCCCTTGCTGCAATCCCATGCCTACTGGTATGAGCTTTTGGTAAATTAACCTACAGGCCATATAAGAACAGCAGCTCCAGTGCCTAGGAGAAGGCATCTTCATGAATGCTTAATAAACCATCTGCCCAGGAATTCTGCACATTAGGAAGCCAAAGCCCAGGGTTTTAGTGGCCTGCACAAGGTCACTTGGTAGTTAAAAAGGAGTGGATAAGGGTGAAGTCAGAATTTAAATCCAAGTCCAAATGGCACATGTGTTTTCATGACGTGCTTTGGAATCACACTGAGGGCAATGGAGACCAGTGATGGTGAAGTCACAGGAGCCTAAAAGCCTTATCTGGTCCCCAGCTCACCACGGCTTAGCATGAACCACTTGAGCAGTTTCTAAGAGCCTCACTGCACCTCCTGTCCTCTCCAGAAAGAGAGTCAGACCGGCCTGAGAAGGGTAAAGCAGGATCTCCATAGGCTGCTTCCTGCCACTGGCCACAGCCTCCTGCACACCTCCCAGGGCCCTGCAGCCCCTCACCCATCCCAGCCAGTGCCTGCCTCAGGCCCTGGAGCCTGTCTCACTGCCTTCCTGCTTTCCTCTCTGCAGGGAGGGTGCAAAGGGGCTCTTCCCTCATAGTCACAGAACTCTCCAGAAGCCCAGCATTTATGACCAGCCAGAATGTCCTTTACAAGCCCCATTTTCCCACGTCACTTCCTCAGGATTCAGACTTGTGGCCACCATAAAGTTGATATATAAGGCATCAAAGTATCTTCCCTTTTTCGGGGTTTTCAATGATGAATAAAAAAGGGAACACTTGTACACCAAGAATTTATGGCCCATTTTTGTCAAACTCTGCTGTAAAAGCAGGTTTCACCAAGTGGCCTGCTGCAGACAATTTGCTCACAATGCACACTCAGTCTGGCAAGATATATCTACTCTTACAATAAAAGCAGACACAGACCCTCCTGGCCTCATCCAGCCTCGAGAGGCAGATCCACGCTGCGTGCTGGACAGCGCAGGCCTTGGGTGGGGGTTCCCTGGGCACCTCCAACCCGCCACCCTGGCTTACTGCTCTTCCCCAGCAGGCCTCCAGCCCCCACGCTATGCCTCCAGGTGCATGGAAGCCTGGGGATGCAGTGCATCAGTCCCCATGCAGGGGGTTCCTAAGAAGCCGATACAAAAATTCAGTTTTCTTTTCAATAAGAAATAAGAAATGTGGTTGGCTTTTTTATGGCTTTTCCACATGTTTTAATTGAAGCCTTCTGTGTAAATCTTCTTTGCCCAGATGTCATTTTACCTCTGCCCCAGAGCCACAACTGTGCCTTGGAGAGCAGTCACCATGTGCTTGGTTCACACAGCAATTCAGAGAAACTCTTTATTCAACACTTTGACATTTTCTATTCTGATAAAAGCTGCTAGGGATGGGGTCATTCTGGCCCCACCTCTAATTATTGCCAGAAGGAAAATCAATGAACCAGGGCAGACAAGAGTTCTGTCCCAGACCTGGCACTGGTAGTTTACTCACCATTTTCCCCTAGGTAAGAGTTAAATCCACATCAGCTTTGTTCTCACTCCCTGAACAATGGTGATAATAGCCCACCTGTGCCTAACCACAGCTATTGTCAGTGCCCAATGAGACAAACCAGGTAGAGGATCTTATATGAAAGGCAATATAAATCATCATTGCTCTCTGGAAACTTCCAGTGGAGTTGACATCAGGTGAAAAATAGATGACAATGAACAATTATGCATTCCTTCAAATGTTTGGTTTTAATGTGTGATTCCCAACTTTTGAATATTATTTCAAATATCAGGGAGCACATTGATAAGCTAACGGGCAGGGAGGAGATGGTGTCAGATGGATTTGGAGAGATGACCAGATGTCACATCATGGCACACATTAACTGCATGGCAGAGGGCCACCATCTTATCCTTAGGGCAATGGGGAGCCTGAGAGGGTTCAGGGCAGGTGATGATGTGTGCTCTGATCTGTGTTAAGAAATCACCCAGAGTTCTTTGTGTACAAACATTGTGGCAGGAAGGTTGCTTGGAAGGCTTTGCAGAAGTGCAGGCAAGAGTTGAGGATGGCTTGAAGGGAAGACAGGTAATGGAGGGGCTTTGGAGGTGAGTTAAGTCTCTACTGGTGGAGTAGATGGGAGAGGTTAGAAGAAAGGAAAACCAAAGAATGACCTCCTGGTTTCACTTGAGAAGTTCGATGAATATGAAGGTCATTTATTGAGGTAGGAGAAGCTAGAGGAAGGAGTAAGTTGTGGATAGAAATTGAGCACCTGTTTTGGCTGTGTTCATTTTGAAATGCCTATTCAAAATGAACTATGAATAGTTCTTAAGAATGCCTATTCTTAAGATATTGGCCTCCCCTGGGCCTCATCCATTCAGCAGGAGCATCCTTGCTTGATCACTGAGAACGACTGCAAAACGGAAGTTCAAGCTTCACCTCTGAGATTCACATCAACTAAATAGGACAAGTCAGCAGGAAAGAGCTGTGGTTTACACAGATTTCCAGAACTGTATCGATGAAGACTTTTCAAGTTTTTGGTATCAGGAGACCAATTGCAATGGATTTAATTAAAAAAGGAAATCCACTGGCTCTTGAAACAGAAAATGTCCAAGATTATATTCACACATTGCTGGTTAACATGATCCATGTCTCCAAAGTCTGCCCCTCAGTTCCATTTCAGTATGTTAGTTCATCCTCAGACAGGATGCCCCATGGACTGGCATGGATGGCCCAAGGTCAGTTCTGATTTCACTTCCTATCAGCTTAGCAATGCCAGAGAGAAAGGGCATCTTTACCCAGCAGCATCAAAATACCATTGGCCAGTTCTGAGCCTCTGAGCACCCCTGGAGCAAAAGGCAGGTCGACTTCTCACAAGCTACGTGAACTGAGGTAGGGGTTCCCCAAAGGCATAGGGCAGAAGAAGAGGACATTGCCATTGGGCCAGGCTAATATCAGGTGGCCACTAAAATGGCTTCTAGAAGTAACCTGATTTTGATTACCAACCACAACAACATGTTTCACAGATCTCCGCTGACACTCCAAACACCATGGGATTTATCTAACAACATGCATGGAAATAATAGTAGTCCCCACTGCAAGCCAAGCTGACTGCCTCCTCTCTCCAGGTCCAACCATAATTTGATTCTTTTGATCCCCCTGAAATCTAACCTTAATGCATCCAGAGAGCAAGATAAAGGGTCTGATTCTGCCTTTGTACCTTATTGATTGCAAAGCTAGGAATTAGTCACAATGTTTTAGCCCTGCCCAACAGGGTGTCTCAACCCACTGAAGCAGTCACAGAGTCCCAGAGCTGCTGAAGCACAGCTCACTCAGGAAGGTGGGAGGTGGCCAAGAGGGGTCCATACTTGCAGCTGGGCCCTGCCCGGATAATCAAAGCCATTCCCTCCCAGGTGGCAGTTCCATCCAAGACAAAGCAAAAGTGACTGATGCAATGCAATTACAGAGTTGTTGTGCTCTAGTCTAGACACTGGTGCAGAAAGCTTTCCCTACGTGTGCATAGAAATAGCAAGTTCTCTTTCTTTATTGCAATGCAGAGTTATTATACCTATGTACACTTTCTTTTTTGGAAAAAAAAAAGACTTGAAAACTTTCCTGAGGAATACATGTCAGGCAACCTCAGCTATTGCCTTGACAAGGAAATACACTCCCCTGAAGATGTTACTTCCTCTAGGGCTTCCCACAGCACTTCTGAGTATCCACCACCTGCCCCTGGACACTTCACCTACATTCAATAAGTTTATTCCTGTGCAGAAGACAGACAGGTCATATAGGGCCAAGACAGTGTGATGAATTAGATAATAGAAATCTATAAGAATAACAACCCAAGCCTAGAAGTAACCAAGGCCTCTCCAGATGAAAATCAGGGAAAGGTGAGAAGGAGGTGCTAGCATGAGATTCTGCAAAGAGAAAATGTCCAGAGAAAATGTTCAATTTTGAATTGCCAAAGAAATACACAAAGTGAGGTTTTATCTGACACTCAAAAATGTAAATACAAGATCCAGTGCTGGTGAGATTGAGCTGGAACCCTTTAAGGGCCCCTTTAAAAAAATGTGACAGTGTGGAGAGGCATGTCCTTTGCTCAGAACTGAACCACTGGGAATTTAACCCAAGAAAATCTTCCAGCGTCGGCACTGCCTTCTCCAATAGGGAATTATTTTAATAGTAAGCATGGAAGTAATTGATGAATCATACTATACCATTTTGTTATCTATTTTTCTGGTTATTAAAATTATAGAAATGAAGTCTATATAAAAGTTGAGTAAAGGGAAGCTGTAGTATGAATCAGCCCACACAGTGGGTCATTCGCTGACCTGCCACTGGAGGACATGTGACCCGGGGCTGGACAGAAGCACAGCCACGATGGGAGCCTGATACATCCCCTCCTGCAGCTGAAGGTACTCCCCACCACCATTCTACTTCCCACCAACAGTGAATCTCTATCTCCACATCTTCTCCAGCACTTGTTTCTTTCTGTTATTTTTTAAACAGTTTTATTCAATACCACGCAATCCCTCTTAAGCTTATAATCAATGGCTCCTGGTGTGATCACATAGTTATGCATTCATCACCACAATCTAAATGAGGACATTTCCCTTTCCTCTGCAAAGAAAGAAGAAGAAAAATTAAAAACTAAAAAAGGAGAAACAAAAACAACAGCAACAATCCCATGTCCCTCATTTATATTTCCCTCTTACTGATATATTTTTTTTTTGGAAACTTAAGGTCTAAAGATTGATCCCATGCCAGATAAGCACTGGAACCCAGAGGTGCCAGTCTCTCCAAGAATATCAACCAGTTTTATTCCTCGACCCCATAAATTCAGTACCCTCTTCCAGCATGAAGAAACCATTGCCCAGATATCCCTGAAGATTGAGAGAATGATCAAATGAGAGGGAGGAGGGGTAACTGAGATCTTAGGATTTAACAAATGATTATGATCACTGACATTATATAGACATTTCTCTTTGGTTTCCTGTGTATTAGAACAGCCAGAAGGAAATGCCTGAAAGTGTTGCACTGTAACCCAGTAACCTTGATCTCTGATAATGATTATATAACTATAAAGCATTTATTGTGTGTCCATGTGATTGCAAAAACCTTGTGACTGATATTTCCTTTATCCAGTGTAATAAAATAAAGACAATAACAACAACAAAATGGGTATACGGGGCATGGGATGTTTTGGGTTTCATTTTTTATTTTTATTTCTTTTTTTTTGAGAATTGAAAATGTTCTAAAATTGATTGCACAGCTCTATGATGATACTGTGAGCCACTGATTATATGCTTTGGATGGATTATATAGTGTGCAAATATACTTCAATAACATTTCATTGAAAGAAAAAAGAGAGAGAAGGGCTATCACCTAGTCCTTCTCAGATACCACCAACAACCAACTTTTATCACAGGGTCTGACACCCAGTTAACACTAAACAATCTAGTCATTGACTGAATGAAGTCTATGTGCATAAATGGAAGGTGGGGAAATAACTACCACAAAGTCCATGAAAGCTTTATGAAACCCAAAATTTATCAGGAAATCATTTTAGCACTATCTTAAACTACTTGTTAATAAAAGTTGACAGTAATTAACATGAAGCCATTTTTCAGATTCTCACCTTATGGAGTGATCAATGCTTGCTCAAAGCAGGTACTGATTTAATGAATTTTTATCTGATTTCTTCATTATCTTCAGAATACACTAGTTATGAGTTGGGGATGGTTCCAGCTGGTGGAGCCAGGAGGACAAGGAGAGAAGAACTTCTGAGAAATTCACACTGACACTAGAGTGAGATATCAGTGACAGCTGGTAAGTAAATTGAGAGCTGCTGGGCAGGGCCAATAAGAATGAAAAGGAAAATGCTCTAAGCATGTCGTTGTACATTCCTGAGAGCAAACCTACTTGTATCTCAGCATACATACTGAATCAGCATTGCACTCGAATCATCAAGCACTGGGCAAATCGTGTTCTGTATGAACTACCAACAAGGATTGTATATAATACTTTTAGGAAATATTTCTATCATGGTTAAGGTTTTTTAAAAAGTTGAGTGGCTAGAATGCTGGGTTCTCTAGGGAAACAGAACTAACAGGGGATATCTGTAAATATGAGATTTTATAAAATTTTCTCACTTGGGGATGCACAAGTCCAAATCCCTTAGGGCAGGACACAGGCTGGCAGCTCCAATCAAGGTCTTCAGTGAATCCCCAGGAGAGGCTGGCTGGCGGGAGGCAGAGACAGCGATCTCTCTTCTGATTTCTCCTTGAAAGTTTTTGACTGTTTTTATCAAACGTCAAGAATTGTGGAAGACATTCTGCTTGGCTGACTGCAGCATAATTAGCAGTGGAAGAGATCAATGTGCTGATGATTTAATAAACCAGCCTTCTGGTTTTTTAACTAGCCATGAAAGTCCTTGCAGTAATGGTGAGGACAGAGCTTGCTTGACAATTAGGAGCCATCACCTGGCTAAGTTGACACCAGAACCTAACATCACAGTCCACTCCTTGTCAACTTGGAAGCTATACAAATCACCTTAAATCATACTTAATCTCTAAAAAGAACACAATAACAGATCTATGTTTCACCTAACAATACTCGGCTGTCCTGCATAGAACCAGAAATGCACTAAATCTCTCCAGAAGAGGGTACAAGTCCTGGGGTAACATTCACTTTTAAACTGTAATATTCTATAACTTAAATACTATACCATAAAAATAGAACTGTCATATAAAAAGAAAACAAGGTAATGCTTTATATACAAATACAGAAATACTTATAGCAAAACAAGGAGGAAATATTCACACCATCAGTCTTCATTTCTGTAACTAGTCACAGGTCGTGTCATACTGATCACTGCCTTCTCCACTAATGCTCCTTTTCCCCTCAGCAAGCACTTCAGCTGGTGGTGGCTCTTTGCCTGGTGGAGAGGCCCAAACTATCATTCCTGAAGCTTCTGGGCCATTGGTAGTCCTGTGGTCGTCCTGTCTGGTTTGGGTTGTTGCAGTTTTCCACTGACTTTAATTATAGGGCATGGTAGTATTAAGAGATGCCCTAGGGGATCTTCTGTATTTCAGGAAAAAACTCATCTTTACCTCCACTGTGTAGTTGCAGTCCTATTTTCCCTTGATAGTCAGGATCAAGCACTCCACACAGAACAGTAATCCTCTTTTGTGCCTGTTGATTCAGTGGCATGAGAAGTCCAAAGTGGACAGATGGCAGTCCTAGCTTCCAGTTCAATGGATCATGATTGTAACTCCTGGAAAGAGCCCTCCTCCTTTTGGAACTAAGATGTGTAGACCAGCAGAGCTTAAGGTTTCAGGGACAGGAAGCAAAATTTTTTCTAGTGGATCACTAGAGGTGATGGTGAGTGGTGTCACTCTCATTTCCACACTTGATTCCTGGACCTGTGAATTCTGGCTATGGGAGAAACAGCACCTTAGAGTGGACACTGATTCAGAGCAAACACAGCCTCCTGGAGAACATTGCCCATGACCTGCAAGGTATTGCCACCTAGTTCGTGCTGTAATTGGGTGTTCTATCCCCAGCTGCCTCTGGATACTGAAGAACATGATAACACCAGAGAATTCCATGAGCATGTGCCTATTCCCACATTTATTTGATGTGAAGTGGACTCCTGGATCAGAAACAATGCAATGTGGAAAACCATGATTGTGGATAAGGCATTCTGTAAGTCCACAGATGGTGGTTTTGGCAGAAGCACTGCATGCAGGGAAGGCAGGCCCATATCCAGAGTTATGTGTCTATTCCAGTTAGAACAAATTGCTGCCCTTCCATGATAGAAGGAGTCCAATGTAACCAACCTACCACCAGGTAGCAGACTGATCACCTCAGGGAATGATGTCATATCAGGACTGAGTGCGGGTCTCTGCTGCTGGCCGATTGGGCACTCAGCAGTGGCCACAGCCAGGTTAACCTTATTGAGTGGAAGTCCATGTTGCTGAGCCCATGCATAACCTCCATCCCTACCACCATGCCCACTTTGTTCATGAGCCATTGGGCTGAATCATGTGGCCCAAGTGGCAGAGCAGTTGCACAGCAGCCTGGGTATGTTGCAGAGCCTCCTCTTGTTCCAGTCACCACTCAAAACTATCAGCTTTTCTGGTCACTCAGCAAATGGGACAGAGTAGCACACTCAAATGAGGAAAATGTCTCCAAAATCCAAAGAGGCAGATTAGACATTGTGTCTCTTTTTGCGTCATAGGAGGGGCCAGATGCAAAAGCTTATCCTTCACCATAGAAGGGGTATCTCAACATGCCCCACACCACTGCTCACCTAGAAATTTCACTCAGTTGGAAGTACCTTGTATTTTTGTTGGATGTATCTCCTATATCTGACATGCAAATGCCTTACCAATAAGTCTAGAGTAGTTGTTACTTCTTGCTCACTAGGTCCAGTCAACATGATATCATCAACAGAATGGACCCATGTAATGTCTTGTGGGAGGGAGAAATGATCAAAGTCCCTGTGGACAAGACTTAGGGCTGAAGAGTTTTTATACCCCTGAAGCAGAATAGTGAAGGTATACTGCTGGCCTCACCAGCCAAACGTGAACTGTTTCCAGTGGTCCTTACTAACAGCTATTGATAAAAAAAAAAAGAGGATTTGCCAGATCAATAGCTGTATACCAGGTACCAGGGGATGTATTGATTTGCTCAAGCAATGATACTACATCTGGAACAGCAGCTGCAATTGGAATCACCACCTGGGTGAGCTTACGATAATCCACTGTCATCCTCCAAGACCCATCTGTTTTCTGCATAGGTCAAATAAGAGAGTTGAATGGGGATGTGGTGAGAATCACCACCCCTGCATCTTTCAAGTCCTTAAGAGTGGTAGTAATCTCTGCGATCCCTCCAGGAATCTGGTATTGCTTCTGATTTACTATTTTGCTAGGTAGGGGCAGTTCTAGTGGCTTCCACTTGGCTTTTCCCACCATAATAGCTCTCACTCCATGGGTCAGAGAGCCAGAGTGGGGATTCTGCCAG
Source organism: Myrmecophaga tridactyla (assembly GCA_004026745.1). Classification (NCBI taxonomy): domain Eukaryota; kingdom Metazoa; phylum Chordata; class Mammalia; order Pilosa; family Myrmecophagidae; genus Myrmecophaga; species Myrmecophaga tridactyla. Next base: position 97,456 of record PVIY010004111.1, read on the forward strand.
CTGTTGAGTATGTCTATTCCAATAATACATTCCAGAACTGGTTAAATAACCACAGAATGGGTCCAGGACCCATTGGACCCACTGTGAGATGGACCTAAGCTAAAACTCCATCAATCACCTGACCTCCATAAACTCCCACTCTGACTGGTGGACAAGAGTGACATTTTGAGTCCCCTGGAATTAATGTCACTTCTGAGCCAGTGTCTACTAATCCCCAAAATATTTGATCATTTCCTTTTTGCCAGTGCACAGTTACCCTGGTAAAAGGCCACCGGTCTCCTTGGGGAAGGCTTGGAGGAAGATTAACAGTATAAATTTGTGGCAGTGTTAACAGGGTTCTCCCCCAAAGAGATCTGGCCTCCCCCTCATTCAAGGGGCTCTGGGTCTGTAAACTGTCTCAAGTCTGGAAATTGATTAAGGGGCCATGATTCCCTGTTTTTTTAATTCAAGTTAGACTTTTGTTCACTTGAACTCTTCTGCTTATGGCTTAATCAAGATTAATCGAGCTTAATCAAGAATTTAGTAGACTGCCCATTTATTTTACTTCTGGTACCCCACAATCTACTAGCCAGTCTTTGTGAGACTTTAGTTACAGATCTTGAATTAAAGAGGGGGGGTGGGGGTGGGTCATGGAAAGAATTAGAAGTGTCTTCCAAGCCAATTACCTCAGGGCATTCCATTGCAGTTTCATCTGGTGAAACCAAATCAATCCCTCCAGACAGAGAAGTGAGGGCTATTCCTCAGGGGAGGTGGTTACAGGCTTAGCCGGTTAATCTTATCACGTGGAGGTTGGATGGCAGACTCCTCAGGGAGGACTGGAGTCCAGGAAGCTGTTACCTCAAAATGCAACATAGAAAACATAGATGTGTATATATAAACATTACTGTATGATATGTAAACATGAATTCATAAAACATAATGTATAAAACACAGTATGATTATAATACTTATGTTTTACATATTGCATTCTGTATAAAAGGCTGTGCTATGCAACAGTTTTCAGACACATCTGGCCATTATTCTCAACTCAGCAAATATTTATTGTCCACCTACTCTGCAGACACTGTGCTAGCTACCTTAAAAGAAGTATTATGCCAAATATAAATAGGTATTGCTATCAAGGTCAAATCAATTTGAGAAACCGGGAGTTAGAGTTAGGTGTTCTTGATTGCAGGGCTTTTCAGCACATTTAAGATGTTACTACAATTTGAAAAGTTCTGGGTGAGGGACCTTGTATGTATGCAACATTTCCTCACCTAATAGATCTGGGAGCATTTCTCCCCTGAGGAGCCTATTTTAAGACCAAGATTGGGCAAACCACACACTGGGAAACCTCCCATAAATGACACCAAGATAACTACATCATAGTTTCACAGACTTCACCCATAGGGAGCTACACTCAGAAAAGATGATGGGACAAAGACACAGATAACTACAGCATGCATATATGCTGAAATATGGACAAAAATTACAAGATTATCTCTTGGCAATGTCTATTAAGCATAAATCTCAATGAACTGAGTTGATATTTTCTCAAGTATGGATTATAAATTCTCTTTTTTAAGCTACCATTGTTTCTCTCTGCCAAGCACTTTACAAATATGATCTTTCATCTAACAGAAATTCTGCAGAGGGGGATATTATTCTCACTTTACATGAAGCTGATATCTCGAAGATGTGTGTGTCCTGCTGTTTTAGTTTGCTAGCTGCTGGAACGCAACACATCAGAGACGGATTGGCTTTTAATAAAAGGGGATTTATTTTGTTAGTTCTTCAGAGGAAAGGCAGCTAACTTTCCACTGAGGTTCTTTCTTATGTGGAAGGCACAGGATGGTCTCTGCTGGCCTTCTCTCCAGGCCCCTGGGTTCCAACAGCTTTCCCTGGGGTAACTTCTTTCTGCATCTCCAAAGGCCTGGGCTGAGCTGTGAGTGCTGAGATGAGGAATGCCAAGCTGCTAAGCTGTGCTGCATTGAGCTCTCTCATTTAAGCACCAGTCAATTAAGTCAAACATCATTCATTGCAGCAGGCATGCCTCCTACCCGACTGCAGATGTAATTAGGAACAGATGAGGTTCATGTACCATTGGCTTATGTCTGCAGCAACAAGACTAGGTATGCTCACCTGGCCAAGTTGACAACTGAATCTAACTAACACACCTGCTTAACGTAAGACACCTCCTCCAAGGAAGACCTGGCTCCAACTGGAGCTCCATCCACCCCCACATCAAAAAGTTTGCATTTCTCTTTAAAACATATATGCATAATTAAATTTTTTTATTATGTGCAAACACAAGAATACAAAGCAATAATATTGAACTGTTCATATATGGCCAAGAAAAGATTCCATTGTACTGAGGTTTAATGTTGACTGTAAAAAAAGTAAAAAAATAAAAATGAATCTTTAAGATCTGTATTCCAAGAAAAGGCCCAAACGGCAACAACAAAAAATTAAAACCACAAAATTGATATACTTGCAGGTAGCTGATAGGTAGAAAGAGAGGAGTAAAATGCAGACACCAAAGAGAGCCTAGAAATACATCCAGTCACCTTTCTAAATCTTCATCAATTATTCTAGTGTTTTTACTTTTTATTATCTGTTTGCTCTGTTTAAATGCAAGCATCATACTGAAGATTGAAATGCATCTGTTTTTTCTGCTTATTCTCAAATAGAATAATTCATGAGATAACTTCACCAGTATATTCCAACTGCATATTACTTATGGCCATTTGCCTCTATGAGGTCAGAATTTGAATCATTTTGGTCATTAGGAGACTAACAATTTAAAGGCTGAATGTTGTCAATCATTCAGAACCTATACTTCAGGTTCCTTGCAGCTGCCTGTCCCTGCTTTGGTCAAGCAGGTTCAGAGTGGAAGAAGAGAGGAGAAATTGAGGATTTGAGTAGGGAGAGACAAATGCTTCTCCAGTAGTCTTTGCTGAGCAAGAATTATAAATGACCATTCAAAGCTAGATTTACAGTTTGCTCATATGTGCTACAGACACATTGCTGAAGGAGGTTTGCACCAGGAATATATGAAACTTCGACCAAAACAACACAATAAGAATCAGAGGAAGAAGAGACCACAATTTCAGGTTTATGAAATTGCAAATTCAAATTTGCTACCACAGCTGAGGCTATTTTGATAGATTTTCAGGCAGCTTAAATTCCAGTTTTTAAAACCAAACCCAGTCCTGATAGCTTACAAATAAATACTCTAAAACAAAATGATGTACAATAGCTTTACAGTTTAATCCTTCTATATAATCAGTGAAGGTTGTGATTGAAAGACAGGGCACTACAAAGAAATGAATTTAGTCTGAGATTTTGCTAGGATGACAAATTATCATATTCTCCAGAAATTTCACTGACAATTCATATTCTATCCTTAACCCAGGGGAGAAAAATGCATTGTAGCTGCTTTATACACATTTGTATCTGTGTTCATTAAAATAAGTTAGGTACTTTAAATCTGCCCGTGCAATGATGGCAAACAGATATTTCCCCTCAACCCAAATGTAACTGCTGATACAAAATTCTTGCAAACTGGTTAGGCATCATAGATCCTTGCACTCTCCTCTGCAGGCTAAATCCATTCTGCCCTCAGCTTCAACTGGAGAATATTTTCAATAACAAGTTCAACTGGTGGTTGCATGATGCAGCCTGCAATTTGTGCTGAAGGAAAGGCCATCTGTAAAAGCACAAATGCCTTTTCTCCTGCCTGGTTTATTTTGCTGGTAAATAAATGCTGAAAGGATTACACAAAGCATGTTCCCAGGCTCACCTTCAACTCTCCTTCTTCCAGAAAGCTACCTCCTCCTTTTCTAAAGCTTCCTTCTCTCTCCAAATTCTAGTACTTCTTTTTATCTCAGACTCATTTAAGGCTTAGCATCTTATTCTCAAAATGTTTCAAGGGCACCAGTTGTGCCCACCCAGGTTAACTAGAAACTCAAAATCTCTTCACCTCAGAGTTCCAGGAAGATGTCAGAGTAGGATCGACTGGGTGTATCCCTGCTCTGTGGAACAAAAGAGAGAGGACATAAAAAATGACCAGAATGGCAGTCTCTGGCAGTGGGTAATTGAGGAGGGTCTTCAGCATTCCATGGGGAAGTGCTGGGCAAGAGAGATAGCGAGACTGGGATGGGGAGAGCCGGGTGGGTCTGAAAGCCCATGAAAATGTCCAAATCAAAGAATCAACAGGATGATAGCTGGACTCTGAAGACAGGCTGCTGGCATCTGGGGCTCCTCTGTCACATGACAAGGCACATGGCCACACCTGCTGGTCCTTCTCTCCTGCGTCTCGTGGCTGCCAACCTCCAGCTTCAGTGGCCCCCTCTCTGTTTCCCTGGTGCTCTTTCAGTGAGCTTCTCTGAATTTCAGCTCTCACCTTCTGTATGTGTTTTAGCCTCTTATAAAGTATTCCAGCAAGAGGGTCAAGCCCCACCCTGAATGAGGCAGGTCACATCTCAACTGAAATAACCTAATCCAAAGGTCCCACCCCTAATAGGTCTGCACCTACAGGAAGGGATGGAAGGAGCATGGCCTTTCCCAGGGTGCATCACAGCTTCAAACCGACACAACATCCAACAACTCACATCTACTGATCTCACTCCTCTCTCGGCCTCCTCATCCTGGGACCTCAGTGTTGGGTTCAGCAGCCAAAAGAGGTGAGAGAAGACACTACTCTGCAAAAGAGTCTCAGAACTTTAAAAATTTTTCCTCTTTCAATGGGAAATTGTAAGCTAATAAATTCCCATTGTAAATGCCACTCCACCCCCAAAAAAGAACCTTCACATCCCCAGCCTGTGGTCGAGGTCTACACTCCACCAAGAATTCCCAGGCTCTCCGGCACTCAGAAGAGAATTCCCAGGCTCTCCAGAAACCCGCTGAAAACTCCCAGCGCTCTCTGACATCACACTTACTAAACCACTTGGCTGCACACACTGACTTGCCCTTGAATTCTTTCCTGGGCCTGAGTCACAACCCCTCATGGTGCCCCGCGGTTGGGGTCTCCATGTCTCCAAGAACCCCCAGGCTGTCTGGCATCAATTTGAATGAGAGCCTCTGGTTCTGTAGAGATAGTAAATCTGATCCGAACAACAATCAAGAATTAGAGATCAGAAACCTGGGCCTCCCAAATACCTTTTCTCAGCTGTATTCAAGGGATGCCACGTTGGGCCCACCCCCCGCAAAGGGCAAAGCCAGGCAGGCAGAGGGCAGGTCCCGAGTGCTCATGCCCCACATGGCAGCATCTGTCTCCCCTGACATGCGTTGACAGAGGATCCATCCATCCACTGAGCTGCAGAGTAACACATGTTCATGTGGGGTCTTAGACTTGCAATTTGGGGCATGGTACCAGGTAGGGACCCAAACTGTGTCCCATCGTGGGGCTTCCAAGCAAGGGTTTTTAAAGAAGAAAGTTGCATAAGTTACTTGTAAAGAATTGTAAATGGTGGCTGTTTGGGGCTTTTGGAATAGCTGGTTTTCTCATCTGACCATGGTTCCTGGGGTCCAGATGGCCTCAGAAGCATTGCTTTGGTTTCTGCCCACCTTGGCAGTTGGTGGTATCTGGCAGAGATGTGCATTAAGAGTAACTTCAGGAATAGCCTTCTGACTCCATCTCAAATCTCTTACCCATGGTAACTCCATCGTTTTACATTTTTCTCTCATTTCACCCTTTTAATCAGTTGGAAGTAACCCCTCCATGCCACGGAGGCTTATCTTTGTGAGTCATGTCTCACACAGGAAGGAAAGTCACAGGTTTATTTGCAGTATTAAAAAAGAAATAAGAAACTCAGCTGTAAAGCAGCAAACACATTTATTTGGGGTCCTAGAACTGCTATTCAGGAAGCACAACAGTCAGGTAACACCCAAACAGTGCCATCTCGGGGCTTCTGAGCAAGGGCAAGGCAAAGAAGAAGATCACACAAAGTTCTTGTAAAGAATTAGGATTGCTGCTGCTGCCTCCTCCTCATGGTAGAGAGAGAAATGGGCACAGGGTGGCAGCTAACAGGGGAGAACACAAAGACACAGCCCCTGGGAACGATGCAGAACCTGTCCATGCCCCGACTGGGCCATGACAAACATTGGCATCTTTTCACTGCCTGTCATTCTAAATCTTTATCAACAAATTGCTCCACCCCACATGGCATGAATCTTATAATTTTAATTAAATTGTTTATATTGTCAGGGATTGAACATTATTTGCCAGGGACCTGGAGTACTCTAGGAGCAGCCCTGATTGTCCTTGTCCTGAAACTGTCCCCTGACCAGGAGTCACACTCTGACAGCCCAAGGATGGGCCAAAGGCCCCAAACTGGAACCAGGCAGGTGGGGCCAATTGCACCCAAATCATATAACTGAGCTGGGCAAGGGTGGTGGCCAAGGAAATGCAGATGCTATTTCCAAAGCCTAGAAAGCAGATCAGCACAGCCTAAAGTCAATCGATGTTCATGGGGTCCTAGAAGGCAGGCCCCTGAAGAGTGGAGACGCTGGACAATTTGTCCACAACCCACAGCAGTTCAGGGCCTGGCCAAGTGAGAGGCCCACAGCCAACCGCAGCTAGCTGGGGTCATCAGCCCTTGGCCATCGCTTATGAAACCACTTCAGAGTGGAGTCGGGGGACTTGGGCAATTCTGGCTCCTTCATTGGCTGGTTGCGTGATGTTACACATCCTACTCTCCAAATCCATTTCTTCAGGGATAAAATTCTGAATAATAACTTTCTAACAGTGAGGATGTTAGGATTAACTGACTGTATGCACAAAGGACCAAGCCTAGGGTGCAACTAGTAATTACAGAGGATAGAAAGGACCAAGCGTTGTATTTTACTTATTTACCTGACATACTCTGAAACACGCCCTCCATTGCCGATGGTACTGTGGGCATCTGGAGCCCAGCAACAGTAGTGTGACTCAGGGACCTCACTCCGGGGAGGGAGACAGTGTCCTCCCTTTTATTTCCATTTTTTTTTAAATGCCTGGCTAAAAGAGGATTTAAGGAAGAGAAGAGAGACTCTGATGCTTGGCAGCTGCTATGTCTTCCAGCCGGAAGACCCCCACCCCACCCCCACCCCACCCTCACTCAGACGCTCCCTAACCGGGTCTCTGGGCCTCAGCCCGGGCAGCTTTCCCCAAGCAGGGGGCTCCCTGTGCATCCTTTGTCAGGGAGGGACAGCCTGGCCTGGCAGCTCTGTCCAGTCCCTGGAGAACCTGAAGTCAGTTCTAGAAAGAGGCCAGATAGCTTGGGTTTAAGCTGATGTGAAACATGTCCCTCTGACAGCTCTCCAGCGCACGGGGGTCTGGCAGTCCCCAGAGGGGCCTGGAAGCCCAGATCCTCCAGGGACCAGGCAGTATGGACGTGGAGTCCCTCACCCTGCGCTGAGCCCCCTGCAAGGCCAGATGCCCACGCATGTTGGAGAAACACAGCCCTGAGTGACTCTGGAGTCACCTCGCCCCAGAACCCCAGTTTCTTCTCCCTGGCAAATTTAAAGTAGTAAAACTAACCCCAAAGCTTTCTAAGGACTAATAAGAACACACTGCCCAAAGCTGGCACTCAGTGACTTCTATCATCATTTTCTTCTTCAAAAATGCACACCCTCTTTTTGCAGGTTTTTCATCTTTTTCCCTTTTATACACCTAATTCTTTGCCTGATGAAAACAATAAATAAGCTTCTTTGCTAGATCAAGCAGTGTAGTGCACTGAATGGACATGAGCATAATATGCCAACAAGTTTTGTTTTACAAAAGAAAGCAGAAGGATGAGGTAGGAAAGACCCCGGCTGAGAGGCGGGGACACTATTCCAGCGTGACCTCTGTGTCCCTTGCACTGTGGACCACAGGGAAAGCACAGAATTTGGAACAAGAGACCCAAGTTTCAGCTCCCACCTTCCCAGCCTCGACTGAGAGGTCATTTCCCACGCCCGCACTCCCGGCACCTCAGACTGCCTGGGCGGCTGCATCCCCCCCCCTCCTTTGCCCAGTGAAGTTAATCTTGTGATGCAGTCACCAGCCTAATTGGCAGCAGGTGATGTGACAGGTGGGGACAGGAGTGGGTGCACCTCTCTGTGGATGGTGCATCTACTCTCCACCCCATGTTCCATGCTTGCTTGGGGGTCTGCCCACTTTGCCTGCAGCAGCGCACCCCGAAATCCTTCAGCATCATAAACCCAGTGGGGGTGTCAGTGCCCTCGGCTGGCTCGACAGGCCCAGAGACCCCCGGCAACAGCTCTCTGCTCTGTTGTGGTCTGGCCGGTGGGTGACCAGACACGGGACCGCCATCACTGCACACTTACGTTGGGGGGGGGGGCGAGGCCGCTCACCCAGCCAGGCCAGCACCCTTGCCCATGCCCACCCGCTCTGTGGAAACACGTGTCCTTTCAGAGAAGCATGTCAGTCTCAGCCCTACTCGGCAGCAGTGTCTGAAGGTGTTTTTATTCTCCCCATAAGGCTCAGGTGGAGGAGGGCTGGGCTCGGGTGGGCTTTCCAGCCTTGCGGGTGAGCCCACCTGGCCCACTTCCCTGCGATGCAGGCCAAGGGGCCATGCAGTGGCTGCAGAAAGGACACCAGCCCAGGTGAGGC